>SJYC01001982.1:0-13895 GCA_006408675.1 Madoqua kirkii | reverse complement strand
GTCTACTGAATACAATGCTTTAAATTTTTATGAAATAAAATTTAATAATTTAAAATTTTTATGATTAATTCTTCAATCTTTAGTCCAAGAAATATTTTCTTATTTCCAAACCCTGAAGACATTCTTTTCATTTTCTTAGGAAGAATTAGCCTTGATATTTAGATTCTCTCTCCTACTCAAATTAATCTTTGTGTACAGTATGAGAGGCAGATGGAGTTTAATTTTCCATTTGAAATAGTTACACCAAGTTGATTGGTTTTAAATGCTTTTCTATTTTCATTGAACTGTGCTAGTGTTTTGAACAAAATACATTGGTCATAGAGGCAAGAGCTATATCTGGATTTTTTACTGTGTTCATGATCCATTTGTTTATGCTGCTGACATCACATTCTTAATAACCTTACAGTAGTCTTCCCTGGTGGCTCAGAGGTTAAAGCATCTCCCTCCAATTCGGGAGACCTGAGTTTGATCCCTGGGTTGGTAACATCTCTTGGAGATAAAAATGGCAACCCTCTCCAGTAATCTTGCCTGGAGAATCCCATGGACGTAAGAGCCTGGTAGGCTACAGGCCACGGGGTCACAAACAGTCAGACATGACTGAGAGACTTCACTCACTCACTCACTCACTCACTCAAACTTATAGTAAATCTTGAAATCATGTAGTTTAAACTTTTCCAACATTGTTCCTGTTTTTCAGCTATTTCAGATCCTTTAGATTTCTACATAAATTTTAGATTCTCCTCATCAATTTTATTAAATATATTCTTAAGTATTTTATTTATCTGCTAATATAAATTATATTTTAAATTAATGTACTTTATTTTTAGATCAGTTTTAGCTTTTACAGAAAAAAAACTGAATAGAAATTTTAATTTTAAGACTCTACCAAAAATCTGCTAGGAAGGGCAAATAGATTCAGTAAATTTGCAGGACACAAAACCAACATTCAGAAATTAGATGCATTTCTATATACCAACAATGAAATATATGAAATAAGCAATTAAGAAAATGATTCAATTTATAATAGCATCAACAAGAATTTTTTTAAAAACCTTAGAAATAAATTTAACCAAGGAACCTAAAAAGCTATATACTGAAAACTATTGATTTTGATGAAAGATACTGAAGAAGACATAAATAAATGAAAAGATACCCTATGCTCATGGGTCAGAAAAATAATGTTTTTAAAATATCCACTCTTCCCAAAGCCCTATCTATATATAACCCATATCACGATTCTAATGGCACATTTTTTATTTTTTTAAACAGAAATAGAAAAAAAGCCCTAAAATTCTTACTGAACAACAACAACAACAACAAAAACCTAAATAACCAAAGTAATCTTAAGAAAGTACAAAGCTGGAAGCATCAAGCATCTTCATTTATAACTCCACTACAAAACTATAGTAACAAAAAACATTAAAAATAATACATAAAACAAACAGAACTGAGAACCTAGAAGCAAGCCCTATCATCCATGGCCAATGAATGCTTGAGGGAGCCAGGAATACTCAAAATGAGGAAGGGTAGTCTCTTCAATAAGTGTTGGGAAAACTGAATAATCACATGCCAAAAAAAAAAAGAAAGAAAGAAAAGAAAGAAAAGCGGATCCCCATCTTACATTACACAAAAAATTAACTCACAATGAATTAAAACTTACCATAAGGTTTCAAACCACAAAACTTCTAAAAGAAAACAGAGAATAAGATCCTGATCTTCGTCCTTGGCAGTAATTTTTTGACTATGACACCAAAAGCACTAGCAGGAAAAGCAAAAATTAAGTGTGACTAAATCAAACTAAAAAATCTCCGCACAGCAAAAGAAATAAGCTACACGATGAAAAAGCAACCTATGAAATGGTAGAAAGCATTTGCAAAACATAACCTTGATAAGGGTTAATACAGAAGGAACTTATACAACTTAGTAACTGATAAGCTGTTTTATGTTTTAATCATGAAAAGTATTGCATTTCATGAAATAATTGTTCTGCATCTATTGAAATTATCTGATAATTTTCTACTGTGGTCAGTAACTGTGGTTGATCGCAAGGTGTGTTATACACTATTGTGCTGCTTAACTTCAAAATATGTAGAATTTTCCCTTAAATTTTACTGTTTTCAAATTCCACTGTAGTGAGAGAAAGTACTTGGTATGCTTTAATGCTTTAAAATTTATTTTTGTTTCATGATCAAGCATATGGTCTATTTTGGTGAATATATCATATTCCCTTTAAAAATGTGTATTGACCTGCTATTGGTATAGAGTTCTGCAAATACAAATAAAGTCTAACTGATTCTGTTTTTCCATTGTTCCATTTTTTTGATGGTGTTTTGTCTGATTTTGCTGATTCCTGATACTTAAGTGGTGAAGTTTCAGCTGTACATTATCATATAATACCTTCAAATCAGTACTTTTTGCATTATTCAGTTTATTAGGTGCACATATTTGAAATAGTCTCTCCTTGCCATGGAAGTACTCCTTTTTTGACGTCTTCTTCATCTGATATTAATATAACTATTCTCAATTCAGTTCATTTGTTCAGTCATGTCTGACTCATTGCAACCCTATGGACTGCAGCACGCCAGGCTTCCCTCTCCATCACCAACTCCTGTAGCTTACTCAAATTCATTTCATCGAGTTGGTAATGTCATTTAACCATCTCATCCTCTGTTGTCCCCTTCTTCTCCCACCTTCAATCTTTCCCAGCATCAGGGTCTTTTCTAATGAGTCAGTTCTACATAGCACGAGGCCAAAATGTTGGCATTTCAGCTTCAACATCAGTCCTTCCAATAAATATTCAGGACTGATTTCTTTTAAGATTCACTGCTTTGATCTCCTTGCAGTCCAAGAGATTCTCAAGAACCTTCTCCAACACCACAGTTCAAAAACATCATTCTTCATCGCTCAGCTTTCTTTATTGTCCAACTCTTATATTCACACATGACTACTGGAAAAATCGAAGCTTTGACTAGACAGACCTTTGTTGGCAAAGTAATGCCTCTGCTTTTCAATACTCTGTCTAGGTTGGTCATAAGTTTTCTTCCAAGGAGCAAGCATCTTTTGATTTAATGGCTGCAGTCACCATCTGCAATGATTTTGGAGTCTAAGAAAATGAAGTCTGTCACTGTTTCCATTGTTTCCTCATCTATTTGCCATGAAGTAATAGGACCAGATGCCATGATCTTTGTTTTCTGAATGTTGAGTTTTAAGCCAGCTTTTCCACTCTCCTCTTTCACTTATCAAAAGGCTCTTTAGTTCTTTGCTTTCTGCCATAGGGTGCTATTATCTTCATATCTGAGACTATTTATATTTCTCCCAACATCTTGCTTCCAGCTTATGCTTCATCCAAGCCAGCATTTCCCATGGTGTACTATGCATATAACTTAAATAAGCAGTAGGACAATATTCAGCCTTGACATACTCTTTTCCTGGCATGGGACCAGTCTGTTGTTCCATGTCCAGTTCTAATTGTTGCTTCAGATTTCTCAGGAGGCAGGTCAGGTGGTCTGGTAGTCCCATCTCTTTTAGAGTTTTCTACTGTGTG
Source organism: Madoqua kirkii (assembly GCA_006408675.1). Lineage (NCBI taxonomy): Eukaryota > Metazoa > Chordata > Mammalia > Artiodactyla > Bovidae > Madoqua > Madoqua kirkii. Next base: position 10,351 of record SJYC01001982.1, on the reverse strand, counting down.
TTGTGATCCACACAGTCAAAGGCTTCAGTTCAGTTCAGTCACTCAGTCATGTCTGAGTCTGCAACCCCATGAATCACAGCATGCCAGGCCTCCCTGTGTCTATCACCAGCTCCCGCAGTTCACCCAAACTCATGTCCATTGAGTTGGTGATGCAGCTTAACCATAGTCAATAAAACAGAAGTAGGATGGATTTGCTGGAACTCTCTGCTTTTTCAAAGATCCAACAGATGTTGGCAATTTGATCTCTGGTTCCTCTGTCTTTTCTAAAACCAGCTTGAACATCTGGAATTTCATAGTTCATGTACCGCTGAAGCCTGGCTTAGAGAATTTTGAGCATTACTTTACTAGCATGTAAGATGAGTACAATTGTGTGGTAGTTTGAACATATAACATTTCTACTTCTATATATTTAATGTTTGCCTGAATTTATATAATTAAAGTGCATCCCTTGTAGACACCATATATTTGGTCTTTGCTTGTTAGTGTAGCCTGATAAGATATTTTTAATCGCCTTACATTTAATAAAGCTGGCTATATGCTAGGACTTACTTAAATCTCTCACAAGTTTGTTTTCTTCCTCCCTCCCCTTTGTCTCTATTTCTTATTTCCTACTTCTTTTGGATGAACTCAGTATTTACTAGCATTACATGTTATCTTCTATATTGGTGTTTTTAGCTATAACTGTCTTATCTATTCAGTAGTTGCTCAAAGGATTATAAGACTTTATTACAGTTTATCTTGACATAACATTATATTGCCTCATGTATAATGTAAGAATTTTATAGCCATATACTTCCATTTGGCATATTCATAGGACTTTTTAAAAGAATTTCAGAGGAGAAAAGAAATCTTTTATATTTACTCATATTTTCAGTGTTCTTCATTCTTTCCTATAAATTCAGATTTCCATCTGTCATGATTTCATTAAAGATGTTTCATCCATGTCTTATCAAGTGTATCTGCTGGAGACAAAAGCATGAAAATGTATTTCTTTCAGCATTATTTTAACAGGGTTTTTATTTTGTTGGATATAGAATTCTAGATTTTCAGTTTGAGTTTTTTCCTTTAGTCTTGATTGTCCTTGTTTAGTCACTAACTTGTGTTGACTCCTTTGTGACCCCATAGACTGTAGCCTACCAGACTCCTCTGACCATAGGATTTCCTAAGCAAGAATACCGGAGTGGGTTGCCATTTCCTTCTCCATAGCATCTTCCCAACCCTGGGAATGAACCCATGTATCTTGCATTGGCAGGTGAGTTCTTTGCCACTGAGCCACCTGGGAAACCCTGATTCATATTCCTAAACTGTGACACTGATGCACTTTCAAATAGATAAAATCCAAGAGTTCTACCTTGTTCCACTAACTTGGTGGGAATTCAGATTTCAAACTCTTCCTCCTAGTACCTTGGTACTAGCCTTTGTTCCTTTGTTCAGCTCTTAAGCGTGCCAAATGCTTCTAAGTTTTCTAAAGGCCAATTTGTACTCGACTGGGTCTCATTTCTTTTTGTTCCCTCATTTCTCAGATAACCCTCTTAAATTAAAGTTACTCTGAAAGCCCCAGATTTTGATCTATGAGTCCGAATTCCAAAAAGTTTCACACTCAATCAGGGCAATATCTTTGTGGTGTGCCAAGGATATAAAGGAAATCAAGGGCAAAGAACGAAAGGAAATAGAATGATGTTTTATCAAATAGTGAATACCAATAAAAATGGATATTATATTCACCTCACACTTGTTAAAATGCCTATTATCAAAAAAACAAAAAATAATAAGTGTTGGTGTGGATGTGGAGAAAAAGGAATGCTTGTACACTGTTTTGGGAATGTAAATTGGTTCAGTTACTCTGGAAAACAGTATAGAGATTCCTCAAAAAATTAAAAATAGAACTACTATATGATCCATCATTTCCATTCCTAGGTATTTATCCAACAAAACAAAAACACCAATTAGAAAAGATATATGCCTCACTATATTCAATGCAGCAATATTAACAATAAGCAGGATATGCAAGTAACTTGCTGCTGCTGCTGCTGCTAAGTTGCTTCAGTCATCTCCGACTCTGTGCAACCCCATAGATGGCAGTCCACCAGGCTCCCCCATCCTTGGGATTCTCCAGGCAAGAACACTGGAGTGGATTGCCATTTCCTTCTCCAATGCATGAGAGTGAAAAGTGAAAGTGAACTTAAGTACCATTAACATATGAATAAAGAAGGTTGGTACAAACACCATACACACGCACAAGCTATGCAATTGTACTCAGTCATAAAAAGTTTAAATATTGTCATTTGCTATAACATGGATGGACCCAGAGTGTATTATGCTAAGAAAAATAAGTCACACAAAGAAATGCTGTATAATTTCACATAAATGTGGAATCTAAAAAAAAAGTTGAAAAAACAGCAAAGCAGAAACAGAGCTATATACACAGAGAGCAAACAGGTGGTTGCCAGAAGGAAGGGCTTTGAAGGGAGTAATAGGTGAGGGAGATTAAGAACTACACAATTCCAGCTGCAAAATAAGTGAATCGTGGGTGTGAAATGCACCACGTGGGGAACATAGTCAATGACTAACAATATCTTTGAGACATTTTGTAACTAGACTTAATTTAATGATCATTTTGAAACACAAAGAAATATCAAATTACTATGCATTGAACAAATGCAGTGTGATATGTCAACTACACATTAAAAAAAAAAAACAGGAAAATATAAAAAAAGAGATCAGATGTGTGGTTACCAGAGACAAGGGATGGCTGGAGGAGAGATTGGGTTAAAAAGCTACACTCATCCAGTTATAAGTTAAATAAGTATTCAGAATGTAATGTACAACGCAATAAATATAACTAACACTGTTATGTGATATATATAACATTGCTAAGAGAACAAATCCTAACAATTCTCATCAGGGGAAATATTTTTTTTTCTATTTCTTTAATTTAGTATATTTATGAAGTGATGAATGTTCACAAAACATTATGATAATATTTTTATGATGTATGTAAGTCAAATCAGTATGCTGTACACCTTAAACTTACATATTCAGTTTAATTTCACTTCAGTTGCTCAGTCGTGTCCAACTCTTTGTGACCCCATGGACTGCAGCACACCAACTTCCCTGGCCATCACAAACTACCAGAGCCTACTCAACTCATAACCACTGAGTCGGTGATGTCATCCAACTATCTCGTCCTCTGCTGTTGCCTTCTACTCCATCATCAATCTTTCTGAGCATCAAAGTCTTTTCTAGTCAGTCAGTTCTTCAAATTAGTAGTGAAGTACTAGAGTTTCAGCTTCAGCATCACTCCTTCCAATGAATATTCAGGACTGATGTCCTTTAGGATGAACTGGTTGGGTCTCATTGCAGTCCAAGGAATTCCCAGGAATCTTTTCCAACATCACAGTTCAAAACCATCAATTCTTTGGTGCTCAGTTTTTTTAAATCCAAATCTCACATCCAAACATAACTACTGAGAAAAAAATATAGCTTTGACTAGAAGGACATTTGTTGGCAAAGTAATGTCTCTGTTTTTAATATACAGTCTAGGTTGCTCATAGCTTTCCTTCCAAGGAGCAGATGTCTTTTAACATCACGATTGCAGTCACCATTTGCACTGACTTTGGGACTCAGAAAAATAAAGTTTGTTGCTGTTTCCATTGTTACCTCATCTATTTGTCATGAAGTGCAAAGACAGAAAATCAAGAATTACCTGGAGTAATGGGCAAATTTCAAATTAGAGAACAGAATGAAACAGGGCAAAAGCTTACAGAGTTTTGCCAAGAGAACGCATTGATCATAGAAAAGACCCTCTTCCAACAATACAAAAGAAGACTCTACACAAGGACATCACCAGGTGGTCAATACCAAAATCAGATGGATTATATTCTTTGCATCCAAAGATGGAGAAGCTCTATACAGTCAGCACAAGCAAGACCGGAGCTAACTGTGGCTCAGATCATGAACTCCTTTTTGCCAAGTTCAGACTTAAATTACAAGAAGTAGGGAAACCCACTAGGCCATTCAGGTATGACCTAAATCAAATCCCTTAAGATTATACAGTGGAAGTGAGAAATAGACTCAAGGGATTAGATCTGATAGCCAGAGTTCCTGAAGGACTATGGATGGAGGTTCATGACATTGTACAGGAGGCAGGGATCAAGACCATCCTCAAGAAAAAGAAACAGAAGAAGGAAAAATGGTTGTCTGAGTAGGCCTTACAAATAACTATGAAAAGAAGACAGGTAGAGGAAAAAAAAGGAAAGATATACCCATTTGAATGCAGATTTCCAAAAAATAGCAAGGAGAGATAAGAAAGCCTTCATCAGTGATCAATGGAAAGAAATAGAGGAAGACAATAGAATGGGAAAGACTAGAGATCTCTACAAGGATATTAGAGATACCAAGGGAACATTTCATGCAAAGATGGGCACAATAAAGAAGAAAAAAGGTATAGATGTAACAGAAGCAGAAGATGTTAAAAGAGGTGGTAAGAATACACACAAGAACTATTTTTAAAAGATCTTCACATTCAAGATAACTATGATGATGTGATCACTCACCTAGAGCCAGATATTCTGGAATGTGAAGTCAAGTGGGCCTTAGGAATCATCATTATGAAAAAGCTAGTGCAGGTTTTGGAATTCCAGTTGGGCTATTATAAATCCTAAAAGATGATGCTATGAAAGTGCTGCACTCAATATGCCAGCAAATTTGGAAAACTCAGGAGTGGTCACAGGACTGGAAAATGTCACTTTTCATTCCAATCCCAAAGAAAGGCAATGCCAAAGATTGGACAAACGACCACACAATTGCACTCATCTCATATACTAGTAAAATAATGCTCAAAATTTTCCAAGCCAGGCTTCAATAGTATGTCAACCATCAAATTCCAGATTCCACACTGGATTTAGAAAAGGCAGAGGAACAAGAGATCAAACTGACAACATCCACTGGATCATCGAAAAAGCAAGAGTTCCAGAAAAACATCCACTTTTGCTTTATTGACTGTGTGTATCACACACACTGCAAGAAATTCTTAACGATATGTGAATATCAGACCACCTGACATGCCTCCTGAGAAATTTGTTTGAAGGTCAAGAAGTAACAGTTAGAACTGTACATGAAACCACAGACCTGTTCCAAATCAGGAAAGGGGTATGTCAAGGCTGAATATTGTTACCTGCTTACTTAACCTACATTCAGAGTGCACCATGAGAAATGCTGGGCTGAATGAAGCACAAACTGGAATCAAGAATACAGGGAGAAACATCAATAATCTCAGAAATACAGGTGACAGTACCCTTATGGCAGAAAGCAAAGAACTAAAGCGCCTCTTGATGAAACTGAAAGAGGAGGGTGAAAAAGTTGGCTTAAAGATCAACATTCAGAAAACTAAGAACATGGCATCTGGTCCCATCACTTCATGGCAAATAGTTGGGGGAACAGTGGAAACAGTGACAGACTTTATTGTATGGGGCTCCAAAATCACTGCAGATTGTGACAGCAGGCATGAAATTAAAAGAAGCTTGCTTCTTGGAAGAAAAGTTATAACCAATCTAGACAGTGTATTAAAAAGCAGAGACATTACTTTGCCAACAAAGGTCTGTCTAGTCAAAGCTATAGTTTTTCCAGTAGTCATGTATGAATGTGAGAGTTGGACTATAAAGAAAGCTGAGCACCAAAGAATACATGCTTTTGCACTGTGGTGTTGGAGAAAACTCTTAAAAGTGCCTTGGACAGCAAGGATCCAACCATTCCATCCTAAAGGAAATCAGCCCTGAATATTAATTGGAAGAATTGATGCTGATGCTGTAACTCCAATACTTTGGCCACCTGATGTGAAGAACTGACTCATTTGAAAAGACTCTGATGCTGGGAAAGATTGAAGGTAGTAGGAGATGGGGATGACAGGAGGAGATGGCTGGATGGCATCATCAACTCAATGGACATGAGTTTGAGTAAACCCTGGGAGTTGGTGATGGACAGGGAGACCTGGTGTGCTGCAGTCCATGGGGTCCCAAAGTGTAAAACTGAACTAAGTGGTCCAGTGCACACATTGCCACTTTCATTGCTCTGACCCTGCAGCAGGCCATCTCTTCTGAAGACTCCTGCACATTCACAGGCAAATCTAGATCAGTCTCTTTTGGCCTCACTGCTCCTTCCTCCTGGTTCCTGGTGTGCAGGAGGTTTTGTTTGTACTCTCCAAGAGTCTGCTTCCCCAGTCTTGTCTAAGTTCTGGCAGTTCTATTATGAGATTAATGGTGACCTCCTCCAAAAAGGCTTATGGCAGACCCAGGTCTGCTGCAGCCTGAGCTGCTGCCCCTGCTGCTGGGCACTGCTGACCTGTACCTCTGCAGGAGACACTCAAACACAGGATGGATATTTCTCTGTTAAAATGCACCCTTGTCATGCTTTTGTTCTTATTTGGCCCTTAGGAAGCTGAGAAAATTCATAGTTTGCAGATACTTCTGTCTTATTTCTGCCAACCCCTTCTCCTTTTGTGTTCAGTCTTTCCCAGAATCAGAATCTTCTCCAATATGTTGAGTTTTTGCATCATGTGGCCAAGGTATTGAAGTTTCAGGATCGCTCATTCCAGTTAATATTCAGGGTTGATTTCCTTTAGGAATGTCTGGTTTGATCTCCTTGCTGTCCAAAGGACTCTCAAAAAGTTATCTCCAGCACCACAGTTCAAAAGCATCTATTCTTCAGCACTCAGCCTTTATGTTTCAACTCTCACATCCATATACAACTACTTAATAAACTTTAGCTTTGACTATACCAGCCTTTGGTAAAGTGATGTCTCTGCTTTTTAATATACTGCCTAGATGTGCCATAGCTTTCTTTTCAAGGAGCAACTTCTTTTAGTTTCATGGCTACAGCAATCACCTGCAAATTTTGGAGCCCAAAACAATAAAGTCTGTCACTGGTTCCATTTTTTTTCCCTTCTACTTGCCATGAAGTGATGGCACCAGATGCCATGATCTCCATTTTTTTAATATTGAGTTTCAATACAGCTCTTTCATTCTCTTCTCTCACCCTTATCAAGGGAAACTTTAGTTGATCTTCCCTTTCTGTCATTAAAGTGGTATCATTCGCACATCTGAGGTTTTTTGATGTTTCTCCTGGCAGTCTTGATGCCAGCTTGTGATTTATCCAGCATGGCATTTTGCATGATGCAATCTGCACAGAATAAGCAAGCAGGATGACAATACACCACCATGTTGTACTATTTTCCAAAATTTGAACCAGTCTGTTATTCCATATCTGGCTCTAACTGTTGCTACTTCTCCTGCACACAGATTTCTCAGGAGATATGTAAGGTGGTCTGGAACTCCCATCTCTTTAAGACTTTTCCACAATTTGTTGTGGTTTCCCTGGTGGCTCAGATGGTAAATAATCTGCCTGCAATACAGGAGACCTGGGCTCAATGGGAATGGCTATCCACTTCAGTATAGAATTCCATGGACAGAGGAACCTGGCAAGGTACAGTCCATGTGGTTGTGAAGAGTCAGACATAATTGAGCAACTAATGCTTTCACGCAGACAAAGGCCTTAGCAATGAAGCAAAAGTAAACATTTTTCTGGAACTCCTTTGCTTACTCTATAATCCAACAAACGTTGGCAATTTGATCTCTAATTTCTCTGCCTTTTCTAAACCCAGGTTGTATATCTAGAAATTCTTGGTTAATGTACTGCTGAAGCCTAGGTTAAAGGATTTTGAGCATTATTTTACTAGCAAGTGAAATGAACACAATTGTGCAGTAGTTTGAACATTCTTTGACATTGCCCTTCTTTGAGATTTGATTGAAAACTGGCCTTTTCTAGTACTGTGGGTACTGTCGAGTTTTCAAAATTTGCTGACATATTAAGAACACTTAACACTATCATATTTTAGGATTTTAAATAGGTAAGTTGGAATTATATCACCTCCACTAGCTTTGTTCATAAATAATGCTTCATAAGGCCTGCTTGATCTGACACTTCAGGATATCTGGCTCTAGCTCTAGGTGAGTGACCATATCGTTGTGGTTATCTGGGTCATTAAGGCCTTTTTGTAAAGTTCTTCTGTGTATTCTTCCAATCTCTTCTTAATCTCTTCTGCTTCTGGAAGGTTCTTGCCTTTTTCAGTCCTTTATGCTGCTCATCTTTGCATAAAATGGTTCCTTGTTATCACCAATTTTCTTGAGGTGATCTCTCAGTTCAGTTCAGTTCAGTTCAATCACACAGTTGTGTGCGACTCTTTGTGGCCCCATGGAATGCAGCACGCCAGGCCTCCCTGTCCATCACCAACTCCTAGAGTTTACTAAAACTAATGTCCATTGAGTCAGTGATGCCATCCAACCATCACATCTTCTGTTTTCCCCTTATCATACTGCCTTCAATCTTTCCCAGCATCAGGGTCTTTTAAAATGAGTCAGCTCTGCACATCAGGTAACCAAAGTATTGGAATTTCAGCTTCAACATCAGTCCTTCCATTGTATATTCAGGACTGATTTCCTTTAGTATGGACTGGTTGGATTTCTTTGCAATCCAAGAGACTCTCAAGAGTATTCTCCAATATCACAGTTTAAAAACAGCAATTATTCAGCACTCAGATTTCTTTATACTCCAACGCTCAGATTCATACAAATGGAAAAACCATTGCCTTGACTAGACAGACCTTTGTTGGCAAAGTAATGTCTCTGCTTTTTAATATACTGTCTAGGTTGATCATAACATTTCTCCCAAGGAGTGTTTTTATTTTCATGGCTGCAGTCACCATCTGCAGTGATTTTGGAGCCCAAAAAAATAAAGTCTGACACTGTTTCCACTGTTGCCCCATCTATTTCCCATGAAGTGATGGGACCAGATGCCATGATCTTCATTTTCTGAATGTTGAGCTTTAAGCCAACTTTTTCACTCTCCTCTTTCACTTTCATCAAAAGGCTCTTTAGTTCTTTACTTTTGGCCATAAAGGTGGTGTCATTTGCATATCTGAGGTTATTGATTTTTCTCCCAGCAATCTTGATGCCAGCCTGTGCTTCCTTTAGCCCAGCATTCCTCATGATGTATTCTGCATATAAGTTAAATAATCATGGTGACAAAATACAAAATTAATGTACTCCTTTTCCAATTTGGAATAGGTCTGTTGTTCCATGTCCAGTTCTAACTGTTGATTCTTGACCTGCATACAGATTTTTCAAGAGGCAGGTCAGGTGGTCTGGTATTCAGATGTCTTTCAGAATTTTCCACAGTTTGTTGTGATCCACACAGTCAAAGGCTTTGATATAGTCAATAAAGCAGAAATAGATGAGTTTCTTGAACTCCCTTGTTTTTTCAGTGATCCAGTGGATGTTGACAATTTGATCTCTGGTTCCTCTGCCTTTTTTATATCCAGGTTGAACTGAGCATTACTTTACTAGCATATGAGATGAGTGTAATTGTGTGGTAGTCTGAGCAATCTTTTGCACTGCCTTTCTTAAGAACTGGAATAAAAATTGAACTTTTCCAGTCCTGTGGCCACTGCTGAGTTTTCCAAATTTGCTGGCATATTGAGTGCAGCACTTTCACAGCATCATCTTTTAGGATTTGAAATAACTCAACTGCAATTCCATCACCTCCACTAGCTTTGTTTTTAGTGATATTTCCTAAGGCCCACTTGACTTAACATTTCCAGGATCTGGCTCTAGGGGAGTGATCATAGCATCGTGATCATCTGGGTCATGAAAATCTTTTTCATACAGTTCTTTTGTGTATTCTCACTACCTCTTCTTAATATCTTCTGCTTCTGTTAGGTCCATACCATATCTGCCATTTATTAAGCCCATCTTTGCATGAAATATTCCCTTGATATCTCTAATTTTCTTGAAGAGGTCTCTAGTCTTTCCCATCTTATTGTTTTCCTCTATTTCTTTTCATTGATCATTTTTTCTTCTTTTTTATATGTTCAAGTACTTTTATTTTTTTTAACTTTTTAATATAAATTTATTTATTTTAATTGATGGCTAATTACTTTACAATATTGTATTGGTTCTTCGACACATTAACATGAATCCACCACGGGTGTACACATGTTCCCCACTCTGAACCTCCCTCCCCATATCATCCCTCTGGGTCATCCCAGTGCACCAGCCTTGAGCATCCTGTATCATGCATCAAATCTGGACTGGTGATTCATTTCACATATGATATTATACATGTTTCAATGTCATTCTCCCAAATCATCCCACCCTGTCCCTATCCCACAGAGCTCCATAAGACTATTATTCTATACATCTGTGTCTCTTTTGCTGTCTCACATACAGGGTTATTGTTACTACCTTTCTAAATTTCATATATATTCCTTAGTATACTTTATTGGTTTTCTTTTTTTTTT
>SJYC01001981.1:0-35923 GCA_006408675.1 Madoqua kirkii | reverse complement strand
TTTTTCCTCTCTGATTCATTTATTTCTACCATTATATCTTCTACCTAACTAATCCTATCTTCTTCCTCCATTTTTCTACTATTTGTTCCCTCCAGAGTGGTTTTTTTTTTAATCATTTATTGCATTATTCATTATATATTGACTTTTATTTCTTCTAGGTCCTTGTTAAACCTTTCTTGCATCTTCTCAATGCTTGTATCCAGGTTATTTATCTGTGATTCTATTTTGTTCTCAAGATTTTTATCATTTTCACTATCATTATTCAGAATCCTTTATTAGGTAGATTCCCTATCTCTTCCTCTTTTGTTTGGTTTGATGGGCATTTATCCTGTTTCTTTATCTGCTGGGTATTCCTCTGTCTCTTTATCTTATTTATATTGCTGTGTTTGGGGTGGCCTTTTGGTATTCTGGTAGCTTGTGGAGTTCTCTTCTTAGCTGTGGGTGGGGTTGTATGGGTGGCTTAGCAAGGTTTCCTGGTTAGGGAAGCTTGTGCTGGTGGGTGGGGCTGGAATTCTTCTCTCTGGAGTGGAATGAAGTGTCCACAAATAAGTTATGAGATGTCAATGGGTTTGGAGTGACTTTGGGCAGCCTGTATATTGAGGCTCAGTGCTATGTTCCTGTGTTGCTGGAGAATTTGCATGGTATGTCTTGCTCTGGTGAGCTCCTGTCAATTAATGTTCCCTGGAGTCAAGATTTCCCTGTTGTTCTCAGGATTTGGACTTAAGGCTCCTGCTTCTGATTTTCAGTCTTATTTTTACATTAGCCTCAAGACTTGTCCATCTATGCAATACCGTTGATAAAACATCTCCTTTCAAAGAAAATGGACTGCTTTTCTGGGTGCCTGATATCCTCTGCCAGCATTCAGAAGTTGTTTTGTGGAATTTTCACAGCATCCAACTGTTCTTTTGATGAATTTGTGGTGGAGAAAGTGGTCTCCCTGTCCTATTCCTTCTCCATCTTAGGATCACCCCCTCTCATTGATCATTTAGGAAGGCTTTCTTATCGCTCTTTGCTTTTCTTTGGAACTCTGCATTCAAATGAGTATATCTTTCCTTTTCTCCTTTGCCTTTTGCTTCTCTTCTTTTCATAGCTATTTGTAAGGCCTCCTCAACAGCCATTTTGCTTTCTTGCATTTCTTTTCCATGGGGATGGTCTTGCTCCTGGTCTCTTGAACAATCTCATGAACCTGCATCCATAATTCATCAGGCACTCTGTCTATCAGATCTAGTGCCTTCAACCTATTTCTCACTTCCACTGTATAACCGTTAGGGATTTGATTTAGGTCATCTCTAGTCTTTCCTATTATCTTTGCATTGTTCACTTAAGAAGGCCTTCTTAACATTTCCTTGCTATTTTCTGGAACTCTGTATTCAGATGGATATATCTTTCCCTTCCCCCCTTTCTTTTTGCCTCTCTTCTTTTCTCAGCTATTTATAAGAGCCCCTAGGACTACTTTTCTTTTGGTCACTGCCTCCTGTACAATGTCACAAATCTCTGTCCACAGATTTTTCTGGCACTCTGTTTACCAGATCGAATCCCTTGAATCTATTCATCACCTCCAATGTATAATCATAAGAGATTTGATTAGGTCATAGCTAAATGGTCTAATGGTTTTCCCTACTTTCTTTAATTTAAGCCTGAATTTTTCCATAAGGAGCTCATGATATGAGCCACTGTCAGTTCAGCTCCAAATCTTCTTATTGCTAACTTCACAGAGCTTCTCCATCTTTGGTTTTGTACAAATTATAAGATATTGAAAATGACAATCTGGTGATGTCCATTTGTAAAGTTGTCTCTTGTATTGTTGGAAGAAGGTGTTTGCTATGACCAATGTTTTCTCTTGATAAAACTGTTAGCATTTACCTTGCTTCATTTTGTACTTTAAGGCAAAACTTTCCCATTATTCTGGATATCTATTGACTTCCTACTTTTAACTTCAATCTCCTATAATAAATAAGATATCATTTTCTGTTTTTCGTGTTAGTTATAGAGTTGTGTCTTAGGTCTTCATAAAACCAGTCAACTTCAGCTTATTCAGCATCAGTTGTTGAGGCATAGAGTTGGATTACTGTGATGTTGAAAGGTTTGCCTTGGAAACAAACCATGATCATTCTGTGCTTTTTGAGGCTGCATCCAAGTACTGTGTTTTGGATTCTTTGTTATCTATGAGGGGTACTCCATTTCTTCTTAGGGATTCTTGTCCACAATAGCAGATATAATGGTCATATGAATTAAATTCTCCCATTCTTGTCCATTTTAATTAACAGATTCCTAAGATGTTGGCAAGAATACACAGAGGAACAATATTAAAAAAGATCTTCATGACCCAGATAATCACGATGGTATGATCATGCTCCTAGAGCCAGATATCCTGGAATGTGAAGTCAAGTGGACCTTAGGAATCATCAGTACGAAAAAAGCTAGTGGAAGTGATGGAATTCCAGTTGAAATATTCCAAATCCTAAAAGATGGGAAAATGCTGGGAAAATGCTGTTCTCAGTATGCCATCAAATTTGGAAAACTCAGCACTGGACACAGGACTGGAAAAAGTCAGTTTTCATTCCAATACCAAAGAAAGGCAATGTCAAAGAATGATCAAACTACTGCACTATTGTACTCACCTCACACACTAGTAAAGTAATACTCAAAATTCTCCAAGCTAGACTTCACAGTATGTGAACTGTGAACTTCCAGATGTTCAAGCTGAGTTTAGAAAAGTTAGAGGAACCAGAGATCAAATTGCCAACATCTGTTGGATCATCAAACAAGCAGAGAGTTCCAGAAAAGCATCTACTTCTGCTTTATTACTTTATTGACTAAGGTTCGTCTAGTCAAGGATATGGTTGTTCCTGTGGTCATGTATGGATGTGAGAGTTGGACTGGGAAGAAGACTGAGCGCCGAAGAATTGATGCTTTTAAACTGTGATGTTGGAGAAGACTCTTGAGAGTCCCTTGGACTGCAAGGAGATCCAACCAGTCCATTCTGAAGGAGATCTACCTTGGAATTTCTTTGGAAGGAATGATGCTAAAGCTGAAACTCCAGTACTTTAGCCACCTCATGAGAAGAGTTGACTCATTGGAAAAGACTTTGATGCTGGGAGGGATTGGGGGCAGGAGGGGAAGGGGATGACCGAGGATGAGATGGCTGGATGGCATCACGGACGCGATGGATATGAGTCTGAGTGAACTCCGGGAGATGATGATGAACAGGGAGGCCTGGCATGCTGCGATTCATGGTTTTGCAAAGAGTCGGACATGACTGAGCAACTGAACTGCATCGAACTCTGCTTTGTTGTTTATTCCAAATACTTTGACTATGTGAACCACAATAAACTTTGGAAAATTCTAAAAGAGATGGTAATACCAAACTGCCTGACCTGCTTCCTGAGAAATCTGTATGCAGGTCAGGAAGCAACAGTTAGAACTGGACATGGAAAAACAGGCTGATTTCAAATCAAGAAATGAATATGTCAAGGTTATATATTGTCACCCTGTTTATTTAACTTACATACAGAGTCCCATGTGAAATTCCAGGTTGATGAAACAAACTAGAATCAAGCTTGCTGGGAGAAATAGCAATAACTTCATATATGCAGATAACACCACCATTATGGTAAAAGTTAAGAGGACCTGAAGAGCCTCTTGATAGAGGAAAGTGAAAAAAAAAAAAACTGGCTTAAAACTCAACATTCAAAAAACTAAGATTGTGGCAACCTCTCCCATCACTTCATGGCAAAAAGATGGGGAAACACTGGAAAAAGTGACAGACTTTATTTTCTTGGACTCCAAAATCATTGCAAACAGTGACTGCAGCCATGAAATTAAAAGAGGCTTGCTCTTTGGAAAAAAAGTTATGACTAACCTAGATAGCATATTAGAAAGCAGAGACATTACTTTGTCAACAAAGGTCCATCTAGTCAAGGACATGGTTTTTCCAGTAGTCATGTATGAATGTGAGAGTCGGACTATGAAGAAAGCTAAGCAGAGAAGAATTGATGTTTTTGAACTGTGGTGTTGGAGAAGACCCTTGAGAGTCCCTTGGACTGCAAGGAGATCCCACCAGTTCATCCTAAATGAGATCAGTCCTGAGTGTTCATTGGAAGGACTGATGTTGAAGCTGAAACTCCAATACTTTAGCCACCTGATGCAAAGAACTGACTCGTATAAAAGACCCTGATGCTGGGAAAGATGGAAGGCGGGAGGAGAAGGGGATGGCAGAGGATTTGATGGCTGGATGGTGTCACCGACTAATGGACATGAGTTTGAGTAAATTTCAGGAGTTGGTGATGGGCAGGGAGCCCTGCTGTGCTGCAGTCCATCAGGTCACAAAGAGTTAGACACATATGAGCGACTGAACTGGACTGAAATGAAGTTGTTGGCATTCAATCTTGCTATCTCCTGCTTGATCACATCCTATTTGCCTCTACTCATGGACCTAACATTTCAAGTTCCTCTGCAACATTGTTCTTTACAGTATCATACTTTACTTTCACAACCAGACACATCCACATCTAAGCATCATTTCCACTTTGGCCCAACCACTTCATTCTTTCTGGTGCTGTTAGTAATTGCCCTCTGCTCTTCCCTGCTAGCATATTGGACACCTTTTAACCTGGGGGCTTTATTTTCTGATGTCATATCTTTTTGCCTTTTCATACTGTCTCTGAGATTCTCTATTCAAATATACTGGACTGTTTCCAGTTCCTCTCCCAGTAGATCAAGTTTTGTCAGAACTGTTCACTATGCTTGTCCATCTTTGTTGGGCCTGCATGGCATGGCTCATAGTTTCATTGAGTCATGCAAGCCCCTTCACCATAACAAACCTGTGATCCATGCATGATATTTAGTATTTAATACATACAACTAAACTTTAGCTTTGCTGTTGTATATGATTTTTCTACTTTGTATAAATATTTATTAGCAAAAAACATATTCCCTAAACATACTTTCTTCTTTCATGCATCCATAGTTTTCTTATGCTGTCAGTTTTAGCAATCTATTCCCTCTTCAGATTTGAAGCCTTTCTTTAGAAATTAGGTCAAATGTCACTTCTTATTTGATCTTCTTAAGGAATCAGTCTCTGCTTTCTGTAGTTTATAAAATAACATTTTTCCTCTTTTATACACATTCTTCACCCTGTGTTCTAATTATTTTCATGCAAGTCTCTAATCAGAGCATGAGTTTTTGAGGTCATGCAATTTGACTTACGCATCGTTTTTCCTTCAGTACTTAAGACTAAGATTCAACAAATGTATTTGGAGAGAATGAATTTTAGAAAAAAAATGTGTTTTTTTTTAAGGTAAGAAAGTGCTAATTAGTTTGAAATACAGTGTTTAAATGTGTCCTGATAACTCCTCAAACTAATATTTTTTACTTCATTCATTCATCTGAAAGAGGTCTGTAGTTTTAATCAATCTTAAAGAGGTCCATGAGCCAGCTTACTACAGGATAGGAAACACTGGAGTAAAAAGACAAAGATTCTGAGAATATTGCATTTTTAGTTTTTTTAATGAAAAGATTTTTATTAGATTTTACAGGTCCTCAAATGGAGACAGTTTATCCTAGCTTTAATAAACATTAAATACTTCTAGTATTCAGTTATTATTTGCATTTATTTTTGAAAGTTAAAGCGTTAGTCACTTTCAGTCCAGTTCAGTGGCTCAGTCATGTCCGACTCTTTGCAACCCCATGAATCGCAGCATGCCACTCCTCCCTGTCCATCACCAACTCCCGGAGCTTACCCAAACTCATGTCCATTGAGTCAGTGATGCCATCCAGCCATCTCATTCTTTGTCATCCCCTTCTCCTCCTGTCCCCAATTCTCTCAGCACCAGGGTCTTTTCCAATGAATCAACTCTTCTCATGAGGTGGCCAATATATTGGAGTTTCAGCTTCAACATCAGTCCTTCCAGTAAACACCTGGCCTGATATTATTTAGGATGGACTGGTTGGATCTCCTTGCAGTCCAAGGAACTCTCAAGAGTCTTCTCCAACACCACAGTTCAAAAGCATCAATTCTTCAAAGCTCAGCTTTCTTCACAGTCAAACTCTCACATCCATACATGACTACTGAAAAAAATCATAGCTGTGACAAGACAGACCTTTGCTGGCAAAGTAACGTTTTTACTTTTGAATACGCTATCTAGGTTGGTCATAACTTTCCTTCCAAGGAGTAAACATCTTTTCATTTCATGGCTACAATCACCATCTGCAGTGATTTTGGAGCCCCCCAAAATAAAGTCCAACACTGTTTCTACTATTTCTCCATCTAATTGCTATGAAGTGATGGGACTTGATGCCATGATCTTAGTTTTCTGAATGTTGAGCTTTAAGCCAACTTTTTCACTCTCCACTTTCACTTTCATCAAGAGACTTTTTAGTTCCTCTTCACTTTCTGCCATAAAGGTGGTGTCATCTGCATATCTGAGGTTATTGATATTTCTCCTGGCAATCTTGGTTCCAGTTTATGCTTCTTCCAGCCCAGCGTTTCTCATGATGTACTTTGCATATAAGTTAAAAAAGCAGGGTGACAATATGCAGCCTTGACATACTCCTTTTCCTATTTGGGACCATTCTTTTGTTTCATATCCAGTTCTGACTATTTAGTTGTATACTATTGTTTGCAACCCAAACAATACTATGGACTGCAGTCTGCCAGGCTCTTTTGAACATTGGATCCTCCAGGCAAGAATACTAAAGTGGGTTGCCATTCCCTTCTCCAAGGAATCTTCCCTTTCCAGGAATCCAATCCAGGTCTCCAGCATTGCAAGAAATTTCTTTACTATCTGTGCCATCAGAGAAGCCTATTTGGGGAGAAAAATAATTATTTGTAGTGCTTTCCACAGTCTTTTGACAATGTAGGTCATCTTATAGTCAAACATATTCCAGATGATTTGTGTTTATTGGTTGCAGAAAAAATGATTTGTACCTAAGCTAAGAGACTTGACTGACATCAGATTTGGGATAGATACTAATCAATATAAAATGTAGAAGATAACTATTTCTAGAAATCTCTGTAGTGTGCTTAAATGATTTAGTACTCAATGGAGGAAAAGCTATGAAAATGAGATAATTTAAACAACCATATATAATTGAAACATTTTTCTAGATCTCTAACAAATCTTTCCAATGCCAGTGCTATTCCCTTTTATATAGCTATATATATATTAATGAAAACTGAGCTTTTCCAGTCCTGTGGCCACTGCTGAGTTTTCCAAATTTGCTGGTTTTCTGATACTATCTTTAAAGTTTTCAAGGTACAGTATCATGTCATCTGCAAACAGTGAGAGCTTCACTTCTCTTTTCCAATCTGGATTCCTTTTATTTCTTTTTCTTCTCTGATTGCTGCAGCTAGGAATTCCATAACAATGTTGACTAATAGTGGCAAAAGTGGACATCCTTGTTTTTTTCCTTACGTTATGGGAGATGCTTTCAGTTTTCACCATTGAGAATAATGTTCACTGTAGGCTTATCATATATGGACTTTACTGTGTTGAGGTAGATTCCTTCTATGCCCCTTTTTTGAAAAGTTGTAATCATAAATGGGTGCTGAATTTTGTCAAAGGCTTTTTTGCATCTACTGAGATTATCATATGGCTTTTATCTTTCAATTTGTTAATGTGGTGTATCACACTGATTGATTTGTGTATATTGAAGAATCCTTGCACCTATTAACTTCTGGTGGGAAAAAAGACATAGAATTAAAACAGAAAAATAATTATTCAGATTAAGGGGGGTTTTGAGTGCTATAACTAACACCCCCAAAAGATGTCCTTTTGAATATAGGGGACTGGAATGCTAAAGTAGGAAGTCAAGAAACACCTGGGGTAACAGGCAAATTTGGCTTTGGAATATGGAATAAAGCAGGGCAAAGGCTAATAGATTTTTGCCAAAAGAACACACTGGTCATAGCAAACACCTTCTTTCAACAACACAAGAGAAGAATCTATACGTGGACATCACCAGATGGTCAACACCCAAATCAGATTGATTGCATTTGTTTGCAGCCAAAGATGGAGAAGCTCTATACAGTCAGCAAAAGCAAGACCAGTAGCTGGCTGTGGCTCAGAACCTGAACTCCTTATTGCCAAGTTCAGACTTAAATTGAAGAAAGTAGAGAAAACCAATAAGCATTCAGGTGTGACCTAAATCAAATCCATTATGATTATACAGTAGAAGTGAGAAATAGATTTAAGGGACTAGATCTGATAGATAGAGTGCTTGATAAACTATGGACAGATGTTCGTGATTTTGTACAGGAGACAGGGATCAAGACGATCCCCATGGAAAAGAAATGCAAAAAAGCAAAATGGCTGTCTGGGGAGGGCTTAAAAATACCTGTGAAAAGAAGAAAAGCAAAAAGCAAAGGAGAACAAGAAAGATATAAGCATCTGAATGGAGAGTTCCAAAGAACAGCAAGGAGAGATTAGAAAGCCTTCCTCAGTGATCAATTCAAAGAAATAGAGGGAAACAACAGAATGGAAAAAAAAAAAATTGAGATCTCTTCAAGAAAATTAGAGACACCCGGGAGCATTTCATGCAAAGATGAGCTCGATAAAGGATAGAAATAGTATGGACCTAACAGAAGCAGAAGATATTAAAAGAGTATTTAATATTAAAAGAGCATTCTGTCAAGAATACACAGAAGAACTGTACACAAAAGATCTTCATGACCAAGATAATCACAATGGTGCGATCACTCCCTTAGAGCCAGACATCCAGGAATGTGAAGTCAAATGGGCCTTAGAAAGCATCACTACGAACAAAGCTAGTGGAGGTGATGGAATTCCAGTTGAGCTATTTTAACTCCTGAAAGATGATGCTGAGAAAGTGCTGCACTCAATATGCCAGCAAAATTGGAAACCTCAGCAGTGGCCACAGGACTGGAAAAGGTCAATTTTCATTCCAATGCCAAAGAATCTTCAAACTACTGCACAATTGCACTCATCTCACATGCTAGTAAAATAATGCTCAAAATTCTCCAAGCCAACCTTCAGCAATATGTGAACTGTGAACTTCCAGATATTCAAGCTGGTTTTAGAAAAGGCAGAGGAACCAGAGACCAAATTGTC
Organism: Madoqua kirkii; assembly: GCA_006408675.1. Taxonomy (NCBI): domain Eukaryota; kingdom Metazoa; phylum Chordata; class Mammalia; order Artiodactyla; family Bovidae; genus Madoqua; species Madoqua kirkii. The sequence continues at coordinate 26,852 of SJYC01001981.1, read as the reverse complement.
AACATCTGCTGGATCATCAAACAAACAGAGAACTCCAGAAAAGCATCTATTTCTGCTTTATTGACTATGCCAAAGCCTTTGACTGTGTGGATCACAATAAACTGTGGAAAATTCTGAAAGAGATGAGAATGCCAGACCCCCTGACCTGCCTCTTGAGAAGCCTGTATGCAGGTCAGGAAGCAACAGTTAGAACAGTACATGGAACAACAGACTGGTTCCAAATAGGGAAAGGAGTACGTCAAGGCTGTATATTGTCACCCTGTTTATTTATCTTCTACGCAGAGTATATCATGAGAAACCCTGAGCTGGAAGAAACACAAGCTGGAATCAAGATTGCCAGGAGAAATATCAATAGCCTCAGATATGCAGATGACACCACCCTTATGGCAGAAAGTGAAGAGGAACTCAAAAGCCTCTTGATGGAAGTGAAAGAGGAGAGTGAAAAAGTTGGCTTAAAGCTCAACATTCAAAAAATGAAAATCATGGCATCCGGTCTCATCACTTGATGGCAAAAAGATGGGGAAACAGTGGAAACAGTGTCAGACTTTATTTTGGGGGGCTCTAAAATCACGGCAGATGGTGATTGTAGCCATGAAATGAAAAGATTTTTACTCCTTGGAAGGAAAGTTATGACCAATCTCAATGGCATATTCAAAAGCAGAGACATTACTTTGCCAAGAAAGTTCTACCTAGTCAAGGCTATGTTTTTTCCAGTGGCCATGTATGGATGTGAGAGTTGGACTGTGAAGAAAGCTGAGCTCTGAAGAATTGATGCTTTTGTATTGTGATGTTGGAGAAGACTCTTGAGAGTCCCTCGGACTACAAGGTGATCCAAGCAGTCCATCCTAAAGGAAATCAGGCCTGGGTGTTCACTTGTAGGACTGATGCTAAAGCTGAAACTCCAATTCTTTGTCCATCTCATGCAAAGAGCTGACTCATTGGAAAAAAACTGAGTATGGGAGGAATTGGGTGCAGGAGAAAGCAATGACTGAAACTCCAGTACTTTGGCCACCTCATGTGAAGAGTTGACTCATTGGAAAAGACTTTGATGCTGGGAGGGATTGGGGGCAGGAGGAGAAGGGGACGGCCGAGGATGAGATGGCTGGATGGCATCACTGACTCGATGATGCGAATCTGAGTGAACTCCAGGAGTTGGTGATGAACAAGGAGGCCTGGCGCGCTGTGATTCATGGGGTCGCAAAGAGTCAGACACGACTGAGTGACTGAACTGAACTGAACTGAACTCAATTCACCTCAACTCAAGGGAGTGACAGAATGAGATGGCTGGATGGCATCACTGACTCGATGGACATGAGTTTGAATGAACTCCAGAGTTGGTGATGTACAGGGAGACCTGGTGTGCTGCGATACATGGGTTGGCAAAGAATCAGACACGACTGAGCAACTGAACGGTAGGTGAATTTTTTTTTTTTTTTATAATTGTAACTCTATAAAAAGGTTTGAGCAAACTAACTGAACTCAATTCACCTCAACTCAAGGGAGTGACAGAATGAGATGGCTGGATGGCATCACTGACTCGATGGACATGAGTTTGAATGAACTCCAGAGTTGGTGATGTACAGGGAGACCTGGTGTGCTGCGATACATGGGTTGGCAAAGAATCAGACACGACTGAGCAACTGAACGGTAGGTGAATTTTTTTTTTTTTTTATAATTGTAACTCTATAAAAAGGTTTGAGCAAACAATGGACAGATTTTTCAACATGGATATTGGGAAGATTTCTGTAACTGTCTTATCTTGAATTTACTTGAAGGGGAGTTGTAGTATCACAGCAGAAAGACCAGATTAGTAAAAAGTTATTACAACAACAAAAGAGATTAGTCTTGATTTAGAGGTATATCAGTGTAAATGCAAAGAAGAGGACACACATGAAAGACATTGAGGCAAGAATATTAGTTATTTTCATTAATAGTTCTCTTTATTGCAGACTTTACTTTAATACTCAGCTAGAAGATACTTTCAATATGGCATCTCAATGATCTCCATCCATTTAAGATTTTAATCAAGCAGTTACTGTCTGGTAATAAAATGACAGTTAATGTTATAATGATAAGCCTTTCAAAGAGCTCTCATCAATGATTGAGTTGATGCTCAGTAATGAGTTGATCTCTATTTAATATACTGTGCTTAGTTTAATGAACTTTAATTTTTACCCTGGGCTAAGAGCCTTAAATCAAAGCCATGGCATTATTTCTTCACTGAAAAGTTTTTAAAATTTCCATAAGTGTACATGCCATTGGGCAATTATTCTTCAGTGGGTACTTGGAGATTATCTCTGACCTTTTAAACTTTATAGTTTTCTTGTTTAAGCACTATTTAAATTATCAGTTGTTCACCGAACACTTCAAAGATTTTACAGTTAAAGGAGATAAAGCATATTGTCTCAAAATCTCTAGGATAATAAAGGATAAATTATGAAATGAACATTAAAAATGATACTAAAATGTAATATAATAGTATTTTTTCAGATAATATTGAGTGCAAAATGAAAGTATGTAACTCAAACAGTTAAGGGATATTTGGATTACACTCCTTTCCAGCTCTATCTATCCATCTACTCATCACTAGACAGATACTTATCTATATATTTATTCACAAGTTAATAATGTCTACAAGATACTGATCTTCATCCATTTAGTCATTTCTAAAAGATATAAATAATAACAAGTAGGACAGAGAACTATTTAAAGATTCCTAAAGAAAGGCAATGCCAAAGAATGCTCAAACTACCGTCCAATTGCACTCATCTCACATGCTAGTAAAGTCATGCTCAAAATTCTCCAAGACAGGCTTCAGCAATACATGAACTGTGAACTTCTTGATGTTCAAGCTGGTTTTAGAAAAGGCAGAGGAACCAGAGATCAAATTGCCAACATCCACTAGATCATGAAAAAAGCAAGAGAGCTCCAGAAAAACATTTATTTATGCTTTATTGACTATGCCAAAGCCTTTGACTGTGTGGATCACAATAAACTGTGGAAAATTCTGAAAGAGATAGGAATACCAGACCACTTAACCTGCCTTTTGAGAAATCTGTATGCAGGTCAGGAAGCAACAGTTAGGACTGGACATGGAACAACAGACTGGTTCCCAATAAGAAAAGGAGTACATCAAGGCTGTATACTGTCACCCTGTTTATTTAACTTATATGCAGAGTATATCATGAGAAATGCTGGGCTGGAAGAAACACAAGCTGGAATCAAGATTGCCGAGATAAATATTAGAGATCAAATTGCCAACATCCACTAGATCATGAAAAAAGCAAGAGAGCTCCAGAAAAACATTTATTTATGCTTTATTGACTATGCCAAAGCCTTTGACTGTGTGGATCACAATAAACTGTGGAAAATTCTGAAAGAGATAGGAATACCAGACCACTTAACCTGCCTTTTGAGAAATCTGTATGCAGGTCAGGAAGCAACAGTTAGGACTGGACATGGAACAACAGACTGGTTCCCAATAAGAAAAGGAGTACATCAAGGCTGTATACTGTCACCCTGTTTATTTAACTTATATGCAGAGTATATCATGAGAAATGCTGGGCTGGAAGAAACACAAGCTGGAATCAAGATTGCCGAGATAAATATCAATAACCTCAGATATGCAGATGATACCACCCTTATGGCAGAAAGTGAAGAAGAACTAAAGAGCCTCTTGATGAAAGTGAAAGAGGAAAGCGAAAAAGTTGGTTTAAAGCTCAACATTCAGTAAACAAAGATCATGGCATCCGGTCCCATCACTTCATGGGAAATAGATGTGGAAACAGTAGACACAGTGTCAGACTTTATTTTGGGGGGCTCCAAAATCACTGCAGATGGTGACTGCAGCCATGAAATTAGAAGACGCTTACTCCTTGGAAGAAAAGTTAAGACCAACCTAGAAAGTATATTCAAAAGCAGAGACATTATTTTGCCAATGAAGGTCCATCTAGTCAAGGCTATGGTTTTTCCTGTGGTCATGTATGGATGTGAGAGTTGGACTGTGAAGAAGAGGCTGAGTGCCAAAGAATTGGTGCTTTTGAAGTGTGGTATTGGAGAAGACTCTTGAGAGTACCTTGGACTGCAAGGAGATCCAACCAGTCCATTCTAAAGGAGATTAGCCCTGGGATTTCTTTGGAAAGAATGATGCTAAAGCTAAAACTCCAATACTTTGGCCACCTCATGCGAAGAGCTGACTCATTGGAAAAGACTGTGATACTGGGAAGGATTGGGGACAGGAGGAGAAGGAGATGACAGAGGATGAGATGACTGGATGGCATCACTGACTTGATGGACGTGAATCTGAGTGAACTCCGGGAGATGGTGATGGACAGGGAGGCCTGGTGCGCTGCAATTCATGGGGTCGGGAAGAGTCAGACACAATAGAGCGACTGAATTGAACTGAACTATTTGTATATATTTTCTTTCATAGGACATAATGAAAACTATACTAACATTATTGAAACTCTTCATAAGGAAAAGGATCTTTCATTCAAATTGCTTTCATTTGTCAATTCTCTTTTATTGTCCAAGTGAATATGTAAGTTTTAGTTATAAAATTATTTTAAATATAATATTCTTTCTCTTAGTGTTTCTATTTTAATATTTTCTCTGTTGCAGTATTACCTCAGTATGTGTACATGTTATTAGCTGTGCAATATCCCATTTTAAGTATTTTTTCATTATTCTTAGTGAAAAATGGCCACTGGATATCCTGAAATAAGCATCTTTATGTACAGAAAACAACTTTTTCCCTTGGTATATTTTAAAAGTATCTCTTAGAATCCTTTATCATAAATCAAGTAGCATGATATTTAACATATCTGTCTAATCTGTTTTGTATCATAGGGAATTTGGGGCCAAATCTTTTCCACATCTAGACATAGCTCAAGATACATATTTTATAAACTATTTTCTGAGTAATTTCAGAAATACTAGCTTTTTCAAAGAAAAAAATGTGCATCCAGACTTTGTAACATATTTTTAAGAGAACTGCTCTATCCTGATATATGACTTCATATTAACCAATATTTCGGGTTAAATATTCTAGACCTACAGAGACTGTTTCTACTGACCAAGGGCTTAAATATAATCTATTTGTCCAAGAAAATGAAGCTTCTAATAAGGGACCTAAAATAAAAATGTATTATCATTTCTTTTGGCACTTGAGGGGAAACTATAGAACAGCTCAGAGATTTAGCTGTTAAAAACGGCTTCTTTGAAAAAGCAGCCACTACTTTTCATGAAGATAATGTGACATTTTAAAAGCAGCCCAATATATAGGCTACAGAAGAAAGAGTCCCAGTGGAAAATTGTGATTGTCTCATAAATTAAATATTTCCTAAATGCAATTCAGTTCTCTTCCTACTAATAAAAGTAGGAACTACTTTAAAGTTTAAGTCCAGGTCATAAATTACAACAACATTAAAGATGGCTTTTGTGGTCCACCGAACCAAGGAATATTTGGGGTTAAGGAATTGTAACTTTGTCAACAGAATTTACAGAGATGTGCAAGCTACTGAAATATTTTGCTTTATTTGATTGGAGGGTTTCTCATAATCACTTATACCTCAAAAAAGATGTTAGGCTCCAATAAATGATTTTGTCTTTCTACCACCATAAATGTACTGAATACCTGTAAATTTTTTATTCATCTTGTGGGTTGAGAAATCCATCTATGTTCCAGGTAGTAAATAGACTATTCATATTAGATTCCTATTTTCAAAGCTATTAAACATGAGCTTTTATCAACAATTAAGACTTTAGTCAGTGTCACCTCCCACACTGCTGGCTAAGATTCCATAGCTTCATTAGCTTTGTTAGCTTGGCATGAATGTGAAGGCTATATTCTACTTAATTACAGAATGAAAAGCTTACTATAAAAGCTCATCTAAGGTGGCTAATCAAGCTCTGATACATATGAATAGTGAGCTTAAAATTTCCTGAAAAAGGTGGGAGATTTACACTGGTACACATTTTACATTACGTACAACCTCTCTGACTTTAAAATGGGCAGTAGATCCCATTCTCTTTACATTTCCCAGCCAGGATCCAACTTCCTACTACAAACTGAATAGGCAGGCTATCATATAATTAGACATTGTGATTTCCTTCTGAGAAACTAACCCTGAACCATCCTGTGCTACTTAGGAAGATGTTGACTATGCAAATCATGAATTTCTTCTTCCAGAATACACTTACCATCTAACTATATAACTGTAAGTCACGGTGTGATGGGAAAGAATGAGGGAAAAGATGCTTCTACATTTGGGATTTTACTTTGAACCTTTAAGGAATCCTTGAGATACACTGATATGTTCTTATTTCTGCACAAGTGTACTGGCTCAGACTCTAAAATGATGGATTTTCTAGGTCAGTTCCTCATAAAGAAAGGGGAATGGTTTCAAGTGTAGTAGCAATGATAACAAAATACAATCACCATCTTATAGTTTGGAAACCAAACTCAGTTCTTAAACTGAATTTTTTTCTCATCTGTCTTTTTCTCTCTCTCCCTTTTAAAAGTACTTTACATAAAGCCTAAATGCCAGAGCCCTCTATTCTTACTACCTGAATACAAAGTCCAGCGTCATTGTTCTTTAGTTGTTTGACTTTGATTCATTGCATAAACCCTTTTTACCTCAGTTTACCTGTCTTGACAATGGCCATAATTATACTCATTCAAAGGACTACTGTGAGAATTGAATTTGTTGATATACAAATAACTTAAACAATATATAGTGAAAGGGAAAGTTGCTCAGTCCTGTCTGACTCTTTGTGACTCCATGGACTATACAGTCCATGAAATTCTCCAGGCCAGAACACTAAAGTGGATAGCCTTTCCCTTCTCCAGGAGATTCTCCCAACCCAGAGACAGAACTCAGATCTCCTGCATTGCAGGCAGATTCTTTACCAGCTGAGCCACAAGGAAAGCCCAAGAATACTGGAGTGGGTAGCCTATCCCTTCTCCAGAGGATCTTCCTGACCCAGGAATCAAACTGGGGACTCCTGCGTTGCAAGCGGATTCTTTAACAATTGAGCTATCAGGAAAACTCAAACAATATATATATACTTGGGTGTATAATAGAAGCATCTAACCTGCCCGTGTGGCTTAGCAGTAAAGAACCACCTGCCAGTGCAGGATATGCAAAGGACTTGGGTTTCATCCCTGGGTCAGGAAGCTTCCTGGAGTAGAAAACGGCAACCCATCCCAGTATTCTTGCCTGGAAAATGCCATGGAAAGGAACCTGGCCTGACCATGAGGTCAAGAATCAGACATGACTGAGCACACACACAAGACACATGATGTAACCTGCCCAATAAATGTCACTATTATTATGACTTAGCATTTTTCAGTGAAGTTCCACTTGTGACCTTTAAGACAGGAAAGCCTATTAAAATTTAACTCACAGGAAATTTCTAAAATGGAAGAATTTATGATCTCTGGAATTCTGGTTATGGAGGCATTTTGGAAGAAATATTATAAAGAAAGGATCCTCCTTGTTAAAATACAAATCAACTGAAGGACTGAATTGGAAAAAAATATACAGAAATAACATTTATGCTGCTAAAGAAGTAAATAGTTAAACTACTAAATTCTTCTTCCTAGAATATCCTAACTGTATAGGTATCACATTAAACTTACTATCAGAATTTGTGTACTTCAGGAGGGACATCAACTATGTTAATTCTCAGGTTGCTGTTTGACAAGACATTTTAATTGAACCATGCATAACATGCCACAGAAAATTGTAACTGGTGTTCTTGGTCCTCTATTATACCACAGTACTCTCAAAAGTAAACCAGTAAATTTTTCCCAGTGTGAGAAATATTAGAGAGGATAAGAGTTTAACAAATTATGTGCATATATGAATGCTTGTGTGTATGTGTGATAGAAATATCAGGCACTGAGCAGTATAATTTGCTAATAGCAAAAGGTGTGGGGTGCTAAAACAGTAAGCCTGTTGCAAAAAAAAACATGTAATTTTTTTAGAGCAGGCAAGAACAATGTCCTTTGAATATATAAGGGCAATTAACAGTTCCACTCAAATACAATATCCTGCTAAAAGGCCACAGAGTGAGTAGTAAGTAGATGCAGATGCTTTAAAGACAGTGTGAAACACATTTTACTGTAGTTGTTATTGCCTGGCAATTATGCTGACTTGTTTAGTGATGTTTTCAGTCTTCTTTTTTTTTTTTTTTTAATTCCTTAATGGAATGTGAATGTTCCAGTGTTCAAAAAGCGCTGCAACACAAAAGAGTCAAAAATTCACACTATAGCAGGAATACAAAACACACACACATACAAATGTAACTTGAGTCAGAAGACTTGTCTTCCACCTGTAAGTAACCAGTTTTGGATCCCCCATCATGCAGCTTAAGATCTCCCTAAGATGAGGCATGCCAAGCTGTGCCAAGTCGCTTCAGTCGTGTCCAACTCTTTGCGACCCCATGGAATTTAGCCCACCAGGCTCCTCTGTCCATGGGATTCTCCAGGCAAGAATACTGGAGTGGGTTGCTGTGCCCTCTTCCAGAGGATTTTCCTGACTCAGGCATCAAACCCTTCTCTCTTCTCTTGAATTGGCAGATGAGTTCTTTACCACTAGTGCCACCTGGGAGCTGAGGCATGATGATCAGTAAAATTATGATAATACCTCCTGGATAGCAAGATCTTTGTAAAATACAATAAACAAGATGTAAAATAACTTTTTAAATTTTTATTTGTAAATTTGTAAAATAAAATTTACTGCCTGTAAGAGCTTTAGGGGAAAAAAAGAGTACAGATATTTAAAAAAAAAAGATTCCCAGAGATCTAAAAGTGGAACTCTTTGGGAGTGGGGCATACAACATAGCTGCAGAAGAATAAGAAGAGATGTATGAACTATGGAGCTTGAATTGTAAAGGGCAGGTAGCAAGAGCCTACTCAGCTGGCATGTTAAAAGTTAACAAGGACCAGTCTTGGAAACCAAGTAGAAGGAGTTGTATGTCTCAGTTTTGTCAAAAGCCGACTGACCCATCTCATGGGCTATTGCAGCAATTGTATCAAAAAACAGATGCTTGACCAACCTCCTACTTAAAAAAATTTCCTATAACTGAACTAACTGGAATACATGACCAGAATAGGTAACAGATGGGTTATTCAATTGTACACTTGAAGAGTTTATGATATAGAACAATTCCAGTTATTTTTTCTATCAATGCATATTCTATTCCTAAGGGTATCCAGAGAGTATATTCAAAGGTCCTGAGGGGAAAACTTATGTGTTTCATTTTAGATTCCATAAGGCAAATAAATGGTAACCCTATTACAATCTTTCAAATACTTGAGAGTAGAAATCTGTTTTTGTTCAGTCGCTAATTCAAGACTGACTCTTTGCAACACCCACGCACAGCAGCACACTAGGCTTCTTTGCCCATCACTGTCTCCCTGAGTTTGCTCAAATTTATGTCCACTGAGTCAGTGATGCCAGCAGCCCATCTCATCCTCTGTCACCCCCTTTTCCTCTTGCCCTCAATCTTTTCCAGCATCAGGGTCTTTTCCAATGGGTCAGCTCTTTGCATCAGGTGGCTGAAGTATTGAAGCTTCAGCATCAATCCTTCTGATGAATATTCAGGGTTGATTTCCTTTAGGATTGACTGGTTTGATCTCCTGGCTGTCCAAGGGACTCTCAAGAGTTTTATCTAACACCATAGTTTGAAAGCATCAATTCTTCAGCATTCAGGCTTCTTTACGGTCCAGATCTTACATCCATGCATGACTACTGGAAAAACCATAGTTTTAACTATATGGACCTTTGCCAGAAAAGTGATGTCTCTGCTTTTTAAAACACTGTATAGGATTGATTTATTATTCCAAGGAGCAAGTGTCTTTTAATTTTGTGGCTACAGTCACCATCTGCATTGATTTTGGAGGTCAAGAAAATGAAATCTGACACTGTTTCTATATTTTCCCCATCTATTTGCCATATAGTGATGGGACTAGATGCCATGATCTTAGTTTTTGAATGTTGAGATTTATGCCAGCTTTTTCTCTCCTCTTCATCCTCATTAAGAGGCTCTTCGGTTCCTCTTAACTTACACCAGTAGAGTGGTATTCTCCGCATATCTGAGGTTGTTGATATTTATTTTTCTCTCCTGATTCCAGCTTGGGGTTTATCCAGCCCAGCTTTTTGCATGATGTACTCTGCATATAAATTAAATAAACAGACAGACAATATATAGCCTTGATGTACTCCTTTCCTAATTTTGAATCATTCTGTTGTTCCATGTTATGTTCTAACTGTTGCTTCTTGTCTTCACACAGGTTTCTCAGGAGGCAGGTAAAGTGGCCTGATAATCTCACCTCCTTAAGAACATTCCCCAATTTGCTGTGATCCACACAGTCAAAGGCTTTAGCATAGCCATTGAAGCAGATTTTTTTTTGAATTCCCTTGCTTTTTCTGTGATGCAACAAATGTTATCAGTTTGATCTCTGGTTACTCTGCCTTTTTTAAATTCAGCTTGAACATCTAGAAATTCTCAGTTCACGTACTACTGAAGCCTAGTTTGAAGGATTTTGAGCATTATCTTGCTAGCATATGAAATAGATGCAATTGTGTGATAGTCTGAACATTCTTTGACATTGCCCTTCTTTGAGGTTTGAATGAAAATTGACCTTTACCCGTCCTGTGGCCACTGCTGAGTTTTCCAAATTTGCTGGTATATTGAGTTCAGCACTTTAACATCTTCTTTCAGGATTTTAAATAGCTCAGTTGAGGTTCCATCACCTCCACTCGTTCTGTTCATCATAATACTGCCTAAGGCCCACTTCACTTCACACTCCAGGATGTTTTGCTCCAGGTGAGTAATCACACCACTGTGTTTATCTAGATCACTAAGACCTTTAGTTCTTCTGTGTAGTCATACCACCTCTTCTTAATCTCTTCTGCTTCTCTTAGGTCCTTACTGTCCTTTATGATGCCCATCTTTGTGTGAAATGGTCCCTTGGTATCTCTAATTTTCCTGCAGAGAGTTCTAGTCTTTCTCATTCTGTTGCTTCCTACTTTTTTTTTTTTTTTTTTGGTATTGTTCACTTAAGAAGGCTTTCTTATCTCTCCTTGATATTCTTTGGAACTCTGCATTCAGTTGGTACATAATTTCCTTTCTTCTTTGCCTCTTCTCTTCTTGTCTCAGCTATTTGGAAGGCCTCAATCATTTTGCCTTCTTGCATTTCTTCTTCTTGAGGATGGTTTTGGTCACTGCCTCCACTGCAATGTTATGACCCTCCATCCACAGTTCTTCAGGCACTCTGTTAGATCTAATCCCTTGAATCAACCTGTCACTTCTGCTGTATATTTTAAGATTTGATTTTAGTCATACCGGAATGGCTTTGTGATTTTCTCTTCTTTCTTCCATTTGGGTCCGAGTTTTGCAACAAGGAGCTCATGATCTGAGCCAAGGTCAGCTCCAAGTCTTGTTTTTGTTGACTATACTGAGTTTTTCCATCTTGGGCTGCAAAGAAATAATCAATCTTATTTCAATATTGACCATCTGGTGATGTCCAATTGTAGAGTCATTTTTGTATTGTTGGAAGAAGGTGTTTGCAATGACCAGTGTGTTCTCTTGGCAAATTCTGTTTGCATTTGCTCTGCTTCATTTTGCATTCCAAAGCCAAACTTGCCTGCTACTCCAGGTATTTCTTGACTTCCTATTTTTGCATTCTAATCCCTATGATGAAAAGGATATCTTTTGGGGTGTTAGTTCTAGGTCTTCAAAGAACAATTCAACTTCAGCTTCTTCAGCATTAGTGGTCGGGGTATAGACTTGGATTACTGTGATGGTGAATGCTTTGCCTTGGAAATGAATGCAGATCATTCTGTCATTTTTGAGATTGCACCCAAGTCTGTATTTCAGATGCTTGTTGACTATGAAGGCTACTCATTTCTTCTAAGGAATTCTTGCCCATAGAAGTAGATAAAATGGTCATCTGAATTAAATCCTCCCTTCCCATCCATTTTAGTTTATTGATTCCTAAATTGTTGATGTTCACTCCTGTATGACCATATCCAATTTACTTTGATTCATGGACCTAACATTCCAGGTTCCTATACAATATTTATCTTTACAATTTCAGGCTTTACTTCCCACAATTGGGCATTGCTTCTACTTTGGCTCTGCCTCTTCATTGCTTCTGGAACTATTTCTCTACTCTTTCCTGATAGCATATTTGACACCTACCAACTAGCTAGGCTCATCTTTCAGTTTTATATCTTTTTGCCTTTTCATATTGTTCATGGGGTTCTCAAGACAATAATACTGAAGTAGTTTGCCATTTCCTTCTCCAGTGGACCACATATTTTCAGAACTCTCCACAATGACTTGTCTGTCTTGGGTGACCCTACATGGCATGGCTCATTGTTTCACTGAGTTATACAAGACTGTGATCCATGTGAACATTTTGTTTCATTTTCTATGGTTGTGGTTTTTGTTCTGGAGGCCATGGGATTTAAGTTCTCTCCCCTTTGGTCTGCCCTCTGTTGGATGGGGGAAAGAGGCTTATGCAAGCCTTCTGATGGGAGAGACTGGCTGTGGAGAAAACTGGGCCTTGCTCTGGTGGGCAGGGCCATGTTCAGTAAGTTTCTAACCCAATTTTCTGCTCCCTCCCTACAGTTTGGCCTGAGGTGACCCAGTCCTGGGGTCTACAGTCTCTGCGGTAGGGCTTCAGTCTCTGCAGTTGTGCTAATGGTGATCTCCTCCCTGAGGATTTATGCCAACATGCCACGTCTCTCAGGACTACTGCTGCCAGTGCCCCTGACCATGTGGCAGGCCACTGTCGACCCATGCCTCCACAAAAGACTCCCAAACACTCACAGGCAAATCTGGCTCAGTCTCTTGTGGAGTCACTGCTGTCTTATCCTAGTCCTTGTGCACACAAAGTTTTGTTTGTGCCATTGAAGAATCCTGTCTCCCCAGTCCTGTGGAAGTTCTATAATCAAATCCCACTGACCTTCAATGTCAGATTTCCTGGGGGTTCCCAGTTCCTTTGACGATCCTCAAATTGGCAAGTCTGATTTGGGGCCTAGAAACTTCACAAAAATTCAAGAACTCCCTTGATATAATTGTTCTCCAGTTTGTGGGTCACCCATCTTCCTGCACTATTGTAGGGCTAATGGCAACCTCCTCCAAGGGGACTTACACCACGTGCCATGCCTCCCTGGACTGCTGCCGCCAGTACCCCTGTCCCCATGGCAGGCCACTGCTGACCTACACCTTCAGAGGAAACCTTCAAACACTCACACGCAGGTCTGCCTCAGTGTCGTGTGGGGCCACTGCTTCTTTCCCTGGGTCCTGTTATATGCAAGGTTTGGCTGTGCCCACCAAGAGTCTCTAGCAGGTATAGGATTTGATTTTAGCATGATTGCATCCCTCCTACCCATCTTGTTGCACCTTCTCCTTTTCCTTTGAAGGGGTATATCTTTTTTTGGTGGATTCCAGCATCCTCCTGTCAATCGTTGTTTAGCAACTAGCTGCACATTTGGTGTTCTCGCAGAAGATGAGCACATGTCCTTCTACTTTGCCATCTTAGATAACAATTATGGATTAGACATTCAAAAATTCCAATAAAAGACAGAGATTGACACAATGAATATTCTTTCATAAAGTTACACCATGTTCTTTATAGGAAGTATGTTTTAAATTCAGTGACAAAACAAGTTGGAAATAAAAGGATCGTGCAAACCGTGAACAAAGAGAGTGACTGTACTAATATGAGAACATGCTCTGCCACTTGGGGCAACTAGCATCCTCTTTCTCAGCCATTGGTACTATATTCTTCTTTTACTTCCTCATCAGAGGCAAAAGCTTAGGTATCCCACTGGCATAGGTTGCACTTCTGGCTTCTCTATTGTCACTCAACACCTGGAAAGCTTCTGAGTCTCCAATGAGTCTACTATGGGGATGAAACTCAGAGAACCAAGAAACCATTGGAGGCCAGGTGCAATGCAGTGAAGGGGCCTGAGGATGCACCTGAACTGGAGCTCTGTGTCCCAAATGAAGATTTATGTTATCAGGGAGCTGCTCTCTGAAGCATGGCTATCCTGTATCTTGGGCAATCAGCATGCTTAAGGCTGTGCAGCAATCCTTTCTGAAGCCCCTGGACCATATAAATGTCCATTTGCCTAACTATAATTTCCCAACTTACTGGTTACTACCAAGTCTCTCAACTGCTGTTAAGGAAACCCAGGTTGTTTGCCCTCAAGCCTTTCCCAGGATGCATTGACCATAGTAGAAACACCTAAACTAACCCCACCAACTCCTTCCTGATGTTCAAACTCAGCTTGAAATAGATGTTTTCCTTCTTTGATGAGGCTGAAATGAGCAAGCCTGAGTGGTCAATGTTTGCTTGAGAGAGAAGAGACCAACTAGAAAGGATTCTTTGAAGTTTACTTCAGCAGGATTGAAATTGACTGTAGAGTGAAAGTGGATACTGGTACTGGTGGTGGTGGTGTAGAGAGAGTGAGTGATGGACAACAGGGTGAGCTCTGAATGGTTTACTATTTATACTTTAAGATAGAGGTAGTCAGGGAAAAAGATTAAGTCCAGAGGCATAGTAAGGTCTAGTAGGATAAGAATCTATTATCTCAGTGTGTTCTGATAGAAGAAAGAAAAAAGCAAATTGTAAGGGTGAAAGTCCATTGCAAATGTGAAGTTCATGGGCAAAAAAGTAGTGTGCTAAAAGAGAACACCCAGAGATAAGGGTAAGGCCAGAATAGCTATGGTCAGTAAAACCACCAGATTATTTTTTTAAAGATATTTTATTGATAGTTATGCTTTAAATTTCCATTATTTCTTCCCTTTACTATTTCTTATTGATACCATTCATTATTACTCCCTACTTAAAGTGATATTAATTCTCTAAAGCAAATATTAAAATTCAAAAAGAATACAAAAAGGCAAAATGGAAATAAACCATCAATACAACAGAAAACAGAAAGCATGTTACTTCTTACTACACAAAGAGAATGTCATATATATGCACATACACATACATATGTATAATGCTCTGCAAAAATTTCAAAGAGTTTATCAACTGGCTTTTTTACATACTGGGTTTAAAATATCAATAAATACTCTTTTACTACCCAGATAGTAATGGCTGAGTATGGTCCAATAGCAATACTTTTGCCAGAGATATTTGGATTGCTTTTAATCTTCTAATACTGTAAATACTTGTGCTAAGTAAATCTTTGGACATTTATCCCTGCTGACATATCTTATTTTCTAAAGATACATTCATAAGAGCAATTTTTTAATTAAAAATATATATTTGCAAGGAAGTTTATATTTTTAAATAAACAACTCCAAGTTATATAGTTATGGAAACAGTTTATTAGTTTGTCAGTTTCTAGAATTCTTAAAAATTCAATTATCATGTTTTTAAGATAAATATTACTATGTAAATTATAATATTTTACTTCATCATTAATTAAGTATAGATACTACTTTGTATTTATGTAATAGCAATAGAGAGCAACTTATATATTATTATGCAACTGTTTCTCTTCTTGCTAATTTCCTGCTTATACATTTTATTAAATTTTTATTAGCATTTTTCTTATAAAATATTATAACTAGGTTCATAGAAAGTTATTCCCTTTTAATTGTAAATAAGAACCATTACTAAATAAAGATATATGTCAATAAGCTTCAACTCATTTTGAGAGGTTATTGTGAGTCAGATCTGTGATTGCTTCTGAAGTTTCTATGCATAATAAACATAGTCATAGTCCTCAAGGACAAAAGGGTGGAGAGATGTATTGAAGCTAGTGCCCATGCCTACTATATAGAGAAGTATGTGATATGATAGGGAGGTTGGAAATGTAATAGAAACATGTACAATATAGCTTGGGGCAAGGTGTGAGAGAGGACTCTACAGAAGACATATTACTTGGCTTAGTTGTAAAGTATGTATTTGGGTTTATAAAGAAAACAGTGAACAGAACACTTTCTTATTATTTAATATCAATACTTGAACACTCAAAATGTGCATCTTTCAAATGAAATTGTTTCTAAAGTGGAATAAGAGTAGTTAGAACCAGTATTGAGTGTGATGTGTTATTATGATCTGTTTCTCAGAGTATATGACTTCCTTCACATAATCAGGGAACAATAAGTCCAATTTAGATTATTCTTAAACTTAACAGAATAAATCTTTCCTCCTTGCCCAGTTGCTCTGTTGTGTATGACTTTTTGCAACCCTATGGACTATAGCCTGTCAGGTTCCTCTGTCCCTGGAATTTTTCAGGCAAAAATACTGGCACAGTGTGCCATTTTCTACTCCTAGGGATCTTCTGAGCCCAGGGATCAAACTCTCACCTCTTCCATCTTCTGCATTGGCAGGGGCTTTCTTGGTGATTCAGATGGTAAAGAATCTGCCTGCAATGCAGGAGACCTGAGTTTGATCCCTGGGTCAGGAATATTCCCTGGAGTAGGGAATGGCTACCCACTCCAGTGTTCTTGCCTGGAGAATTCCATGGTCAGAGGAGACAGGCAGACTATAGTCCACAGGGTCACAAAGAGTCAGATAAGACTAAGTAACTCACACTTTCACTTTCTCTACCACTAGTGCCACCTGGGAAGCCCAAATAAATCTTTACTCTTTATCAAAAAGTTATGTTTCCCCCAAATCTCCTAGCCTTTTGCAGTTGGATAGGGCCACGTAATTAATTCTGGCTAATGTACTATGAAGAGAAGTGATGACTCCAGTTTAAAGCATGTAAGAGCCAGTACACAACATTCTGGTTTTTATTTCCCTTGTTATGGGAAAATGATGGTCTCTTGTTGATGAAAAAACAACTTGGATAGCTGGATAATAACATGGAAAACTTGATTTGAAAGAGTTTCTCACTTCTTTCTGAATGTTTAGCCCAATACAAAGTAAATTTTGATAGTGTTATATTAATAATGTTTTGTGTTTCGTGATTGCCATGATGTAGTCTAACCTGACCTATTCTCTCTAAATTAAAAGTCTTTCATAAAGATTTTGGCTAAGTTACAATGACTATTTTGGCTAAGTTACAATGACTATTTTAGCTTGAATAATGTGCTTATATAGAGCAAATCACTGTATCCTGGGTTATTTGGTATTCTGATGAGCCAGATATTGGATGTGTATGTTGTCATATAGAGGTGAAGTAATCATCTAATTAAGCCTAGAATGGTTCCTCCCAGGAGATAATAATCTTGTTATCAGAAGGAAAATGGTCTTCTGTTGATAATGAATAGGAAATAATAGCAAATGACAACTTTATATCCTCTAAATATTCTGCCCCATTGTTTGGAGTTGAATTATACCCCTCAAAATTTATACATTGTGGTCTGAAACCACAGCACCACAGAATGTGACTGTATTTGAGGATAGGGCCTTTGTAGAGAAAACTACCAAGGGAACATTTCATGCAAAGATGGGCTCAATAAAGGACAGAAATGGTATGGACCTAACAGAAGCAGAAGATATTAAGAAGAGATGGCAAGAATAAACAGAAGAACTGCACAGAAAGGATCTTTATGACCCGGATAATCATGATGGTGTGATCGATCTTCTAGAGCCAGACATCTTGGAATGTGAAGTCAAGTGGGCCTTAGAAAGCATCACTATGAACAAAGCTAGTGGAGGTGATTTAATTCTAGTAGAGCTATTTCAAATCCTGAAAGATGATGCTGTGAAAGTGCTGCACTCAATATGCCAGCACATTTGGAAAACTCAGCAGTGGCCACAAGACTGGAAAAGGTCAGTTTTCATTCCAATCCCAAAGAAAAGCAATGCCAAAGATTGCTCAAACCACCACACAATTGCACTCACCTCACATGTTAGTAAAGTAATGCTCAAAATTATCCAAGCCAGGCTTCAGCAATATGTGAACCGTGACCTCCCTGATGTTCAAGCTGGTTTTAGAAAAGGCAGAGGAACCAGAGATCAAATTGCCAACATCCACTGGATCATGGAAAAAGCAAAAGAGTTCCAGAAAAACATCTATTTCTGCTTTATTGACTATGCCAAAGCCTTTGACTGTGTGGATCACAATAAACTGTGGAAAATTCTGAAAGAGATGGGAATACCAGACCACCTGACCTCCCTCTTGAGAAATCTATATGCAGGCCAGGAAGCAACAGTTAGAACTGGACATGGAACAACAGACTGGTTCCAAATAGGAACAGGAGTACATCAAGGCTGTATATTGTCACCCTGCTTATTTAACTTCTATGCAGAGTACATCATGAGAAACGCTGGACTGGAAGAAACACAAGCTGGAATCAAGATTGTCGGGAGAAATATCAATAACCTCAGGTAACACACAATAAGACATGCAGATGACACCACCCTTATGGCAGAAAGTGGAGAGGAACTCAAAAGCCTCTTGATGAAAGTAAAACAGAAGAGTGCAAAAATTGGCTTAAAGCTCAACATTCAGAAAATGAAGATCATGGCATCTGGTCCCATCACTCCATGGGAAATAAATGGAGAAACAGTGGAAATAGTTTTAGACTATTTTTTGAGGCTCCAAAATCACTGGAGATGATGACTGCAGCCATGAAATTAAAAGACGCTTACTCCTTGGAAGAAAAGTTATGACCAACCTAGATAGCATATTCAAAAGCAGAGACATTACTTTGCTGACTAAGGTCCGTCTAGTCAAGGCTATGGTTTTTCCAGTGGTCATGTATGGATGTGAGAGTTGGACTGTGAAGAAGGCTGAGTGCCGAAGAATTGATGCTTTTGAACTGTGGTGTTGGAGAAGACTTTTGAGAGTCCCTTGGACTGCAAGGAGATCCAACCAGTCCATTCTGAAGGAGATCAACCCTGGGATTTCTTTTGAAGGAATGACGCTAAAGCTGAAACTCCAATACCTTGGCCACCTCATGCGAAGAGTTGACTCATTGGAAAAGACTCTGATGCTGGGAATGATTGTGGGCAGGAGAAAAAGAGGACGACAGAGAATGAGATGGCTGGATGGCATCACTGACTCGATGGGCGAGAGTCTGAGCAAACTTCGGGAGTTGGTGATGAACAGGGAGGCCTGGCGTGCTGCAATTTATGAGGCTGCAAAGAGTCGGACACGACTGAGCGACTGAACTGAACTGAACTGATGCTGAAATAAAGCCAAGTTAAAATGGGCCCCAGTCCAAATGTATAGATGTCCCTATGAAAAGAGCAAATTTGGACACACCAAGAGAAAATAATGTGCTCATAGAGAGGCAAGGTCATGTGAGGGCACAATGAGAAATCAGTTATTTGTAAGCCAAAAAGATAGGTCTCAGGAGAACTGAAATCTGCAGATAACGTGGCCTTCGACCTCTAGCCACAAGTACTATGAAAAAATAAATTTTTGTTTCCCAGGTCACCCAGTCAGTACCCAATTTTGCTATAGCAGCCTGAGCAGACTATTATAATCATACTTAAAAATAGCAAAATTTTCCTAAATAATCTAATGCTACTATCAAAGTACAAGCCAGAACACACTATACTGTCTCCAGGAACTGATCACTCATGAAAACAGAGCTTGCCAGTCCTTCAGAGAGGTTACAGATGGGCTCAAATATTGATTCCCTCAGCCTGCTGCACAGGTTGGTGAATAACCCCATAGCTGTTAATCTTTATGTGACATACAATCATTGGAATTTACTATATATGCCACAACATGAAAATTATGGCAAAAGAATACATAGAAAATCTCAGTAAATTCCGAATGAGTAATTGTTCAGGTTGCATTATCTAACTGGAGCATAGTAAAAATTGAAATGGCCATATTTTCTCAATCCTTAAGTCTATAAATTTTCACATTTTAAATTTTCTGAAATTACAGTCAGTTTTAAGAAGTTGCAGCTGCTGGGCAGAAGAGTAAGTTATAATACAATGATCAGTTCTTGTGTATCTATGAATTAGTCATAGTTTGGAAATAAATTAAACGTGGTTGTCTTTTTCAATTTAGGTATCTGTAATAGTAATTTAATTGGATGTTAAAATATGATTTCATCTCAGTTTTACTTATGCCTCCAAGAAAGAATATACCAACTTTCTCAGAATTCCAAACTTAGGTACATGGTCAACAAATTAGGAATAATAATGAAGATTCTGAAAAACTAGTTTGGGAAGACTTAAGAAGTCACCATAAGCTACATAACTAAATTACGAAATACATAGAGAAGCTGAGATGGGATTTTTTAAAGGACTGCCAGGGTACAAAGAATGCCTACAGACTAGGACAGGAAATGCTTCCCTCTTACCACAAAATCTGAGAAAAGGTGTTCAAAAAGATCACTTTAAGACAAATGCTTATGTTGAAACATGGGGTGGAGTTAGAGCAAGCTCCAGGAGATGGTGAAGGACAGGGAAGCCTGGTGTGCTGCAATCCATGATGTCTCAAAGAGTCAGACACGACTAAGCAACTGAACAACAACAAAGAATTATGAGGGTCTAAAAGAACTGACTTCTGATTTGAATCTGAGAAATCTAGAGTGACTGTATCTGGTTAGCCAGCAGCAAGGGTATACTTAAATCTATGTGCGGACTTAAGTCTATAATGGGGAATGCTTGACAGTCAAGAGTTCACTGGGGCAAAGGAGGCATGGTTGTTTCTTCTCGGCCAGATCTAAGCCATCTAAGGGAGAGAATTACACTGAATGTCTTAGACAGTGTCCAATAGAATCCTTTAGAAACATGAGGCTGCCTCTGAAGCAAGAATCGTGAGGTGAAACTGCCAGTAACGAGGGGCTGAAAAAATAGCTCGGGCAATCAATTGGAGGAGATGATTACACTTCACGGTGAGTGAAAGATGGAGAGGATGCTAAAGAACCCACCATCCAACGTAGATCATGTTGACTTTAAACCTCTGGTAAATTCAAAGAAGCTAATACTAGACCGCCTCAACAGATGTGGAAGAGTATGACCCTTACCTACTCTTACCTCCTCCTCTTGGCACAAATTCAGTCTTTCGAGAGTGAGTGCAAAGGACATGAAGTAAAAGTCCACTATACCCCTTTTCAGGAGGAAGTAGCAGTCCAGTTCCTTCTGGGCTATACAATAAGACACTTTTGCTTTCCATTCTATATATGATAGTTTGAACTACTAAACTCATTTACTAATCCTCTTGCCTGGAGAATCCCATGGAGAGAGGAAGCTGGTGGGCTGCAGTCTATGGGGTCACAAAGAGTCAGACATGACGGAGGGACCAAATGCCAACAATAACAAAGCTCACTTCAAAGAGTCTGTTCTTGTTTTGTTTTTTAGTATTCAAAATCATTTTGTGGGGTTACATAATATCCGTGGGAACAAGGCAGTATGTAAAGAGTGGTAGTTTTTCATTTTGTTTTGTTTTTATCTTGCTGCACAGAGAACAGGATCTTAGTTTCCTGACCAGGAATTGGATCTGTGCCACAGCACACAGTCTTAACCACTAGACTGCCAGGGAACTGTCTCACAGATTCTGTTTTAAGTATGACTCAGGTGGGGGCAAAAGTTAGAACACTAAAAGATGAACTCCCAAAGTCAGTAGGTGCCCAATATGTTACTAGAGACTAGTGGAAAAATAAAGAAAGAAAAAAATGTAGACATGGCACAAAGCAAAAACAGCACTCAGTTGTGGATGTGACTACCGATGGAAGTATGTCTGATGCTTTAAAGAGCAATATTACATAGGAATCTGGATTGTTAGGTCCATTAATCAAGGCAAATTGGAAGTGGTCAAATAAGAGATGGCAAGAGTGAACATCAACATTTTAGGAATCAGAAAACTAAAATGGACTGGAATGGTTGAATTTAACTCAGTTCAGTTCAGTTCAGTTCAGTCACTCAGTAGTGTCCGACTCTTAGTGACCCCATGAATCGCAGCATGCCAGGCCTCCCTGTTCATCACCAACTACCGAAGTTCACTCAGACTCACGTCCATCGAGTCAGTGATGCCATTCAGGCACCTCATCCTCTGTTGTCCCCTTCTCCTCCTGCCTCCAATCCCTCCCAGCATCAGAGTCTATTCTGATGAGTCAACACTTCACATGAGGTGACCAAAGTACTGGAGTTTCAGCTTTAGTTTCAGCTAAAGCTGAAACTCCAAAGAAGTCGCAGGGCTGATCTCTTCAGAATGTACTTGTTGGATCTCCTTGCACTCCAAGGGACTCTCAAGAGTCTTCTACAACACCACAGTTCAAAAGCATCAATTCTTCAGCACTCAGCTTTCTGCACAGTCCAACTTTCACATCCATACATAACCACTGGAAAAACCATAGCCTTGACTAGACAGACTTCTGTTGGCTAAGTAATGTTTCTGCTTTTCAGTATGCTATCTAGGTTGATCAAACTTTTCTTTCAAGGAGTAAGTGTCCTTTAATTTCATGGCTGCAGTCACCATCTGCAGTGATTTTGGAGCCCCAAAAAATAAAGTCTGACACTATTTCCACCATTTCCCCATCTATTTCCCATGAAGTTATGGGACCAGATGCCATGATCTTCATTTTCTGAATGTTGAGCTTTAAGCCAACTTTTTCACTCTCCACTTTCACTTTCATCAAGAGGCTTTTTAATTCCTCTTCACTTTCTGCCATAAGGGTGGTGTCATCTGCATATCTGAGGTTATTGATATTTCTCCCGGCAATCTGATTACAACTTGTGTTCCTTCCAGTCCAGCATTTCTCATGATATACTCTGCATATAAGTTAAGTAAGCAGAGTGACAATATACAGCCTTGATGTACTCCTTTTCCTATTTGGAACCAGTCTGTTGTTCCATGTCTAGTTTTAAGTGCTGCTTCCTGACCTGCATACAGATTTCTCAGGCAGCAGGTCAGGTGTTCTGGTATTCCCATCTCTCTCAGAATTTTCCACAGTTAATTGCGATCTACACAGTCAAAGGCTTTGTCATAGTCAATAAAGCAGAAATAGATGTTTTTCTGGAACTCTGTTGGTTTTTCCATAATCCAGCGGATGTTGGCAATTTGATCTCTGGTTCCTCTGCCTTTTCTAAAACCAGCTTGAACGTCAGGAAGTTCATGGTTCATGTATTCCTGAAGCCTGGCCTGGAGAATTTTGAGCATTACTTTTCTAGCATGTGAGATGAGTGCAATTGTGTGGTAGTTTGAGCATTCTTTGGCATTGCCTTTCTTTGGTATTGAAATGAAAATACCTTTTCCAGTCCTGTGGCCACTGCTGGGTTTTCCAAATGTGCTGGCATATTGAATGCAGCACTTTCACAACATCATCTTTCAGGATTTGAAACAGCTCAACTGGAATTCCATCACCTCCACTAGCTTTATCCAGCGGATGTTGGCAATTTGATCTCTGGTTCCTCTGCCTTTTCTAAAACCAGCTTGAACGTCAGGAAGTTCATGGTTCATGTATTCCTGAAGCCTGGCCTGGAGAATTTTGAGCATTACTTTTCTAGCATGTGAGATGAGTGCAATTGTGTGGTAGTTTGAGCATTCTTTGGCATTGCCTTTCTTTGGTATTGAAATGAAAATACCTTTTCCAGTCCTGTGGCCACTGCTGGGTTTTCCAAATGTGCTGGCATATTGAATGCAGCACTTTCACAACATCATCTTTCAGGATTTGAAACAGCTCAACTGGAATTCCATCACCTCCACTAGCTTGTTCATAGTGATGCTTCTAAGGCCCACTTGACTTCCCATTCCAAGATGTCTGGCTCTAGATGAGTGATTGCACCATCGTGATTATCCAGGTCATGAAAATCTTTTTTGTACAGTTCTTCTGTGTTTTCTTGCCACCTCTTCTTAATATCTTCTGCTTCTGTTAGGACCATACCATTTCTGTCCTTTATCAAGCCCATCTGTGCATGATATGTTCCCTTGGTATCTCTAATTTCCTTGAAGAGATCTATAGTATTTCCCATTCTGTTGTTTTCCTCTATTTCTTGGCATTGATCACTGAGGAAGGCTTTCTTATCTCCTCTTGCTCTTCTTTGGAACTCTGCATTCAGATGCTTATATCTTTCCTGTTCTCCTTTGCTTTTCACCTCTCTTCTTTTCAAAGCTATTTGTAAGCCCTCCCCAGACAGGTATTTTGCTTATTTGCATTTCTTTGCCATGGGGATGGTCTTGATCCCTGTCTCCTCTACAATGTCATGAGCCTCATTCCATAGTTCATCAAGCACTCTATCAGACCTAGGCTCTTAAATCTATTCCTCTCTTCCCTTGTATAAACATAAAGGATTTGATTTAGGTCATTCTTGAATGGTCTAGTGGTTTTCCCTACTTTCTTCAATTTAAGTCTGAATTTGGTAATAAGGAATTCATGATCTGAGCCACAGTCAGCTCCTAGTCTTGTTTTTGTTGATTGTAAAGATCTTCTTCATCTTTGGTTGCAAAGAATATAATCAATCTCATTTTGGTCTTGACCATCTGGTGATGTCCATGTGTAGAGTCTTTTCTTGTGTTGTTGGAAGAGGGTGTTTGCTGCACGGGTGCAGGAGGGACTAGAAGAGCTATCCCACATTGAAGGTCAGGAAGGGTGGTGGTGAGGAGATATCCCTCATCCAAGGTAAGGAGCAGCAGCTGTGTTTTGCTGGAGCAGCCATGAAGAGATTCCCCATGCCCAAGGTAAGAGAAACTCAAGTAAGATGGTAGGTGTTGAAAGAGGGCATCAGAGAGCAGACACACTGAAATCATACTCACAGAAAACTAATCAATCTAATCACACTAGGACCACGGCCTTGTTTAACTCAATGAAACTAAGCCACGCCTGTGGGGGATCCCAAGATGGGCGGGTCATGGTGGAGACGTCTGACAGAATGTGGTCCACTGGAGAGAGGGGTGGCAAACTACTTCACTATTCTTGCTTTGAGAACCCCATTAACAGTATGAAAAGGCCAAATGATAGGATACTGAAAGAAGAACTCCCCAGGTCAGTAGGCACCCAACACGCTACTGGAGATCAGTGGAGAAATAACTCCAGAAAGAATAAAGGGATGGAGCCAAAGCAAAAACAATACCCAGCAGCGGATGCGACTGGTGATAGAAGCAATGTCTGATGCTGTAAAGGGTAATATTGCATAGGAACCTGGAATGTCAGGTCCATGAATCAAGGCAAATTGGAAGTGGTCAAACAAGAAATGGCAAGAGTGAATGTCCACATTCTAGGAATCAGTGAACTCAAATGGACTGGAATAGGTGAATTTAACTCAGATGACCATTATATCTACTACTGTGGGCAGGAATCCCTCAGCAGAAATGGAGTAGCCATCATGGTCAACAAAAGAGTCCAAAATGCAGTATTTAGATGCAATCTCAAAATGACAGAATGATCTCTTTTCATTTCCAAGGCAAATGATTCAGTATCACGGTAATCCAAGTCTACACCCCAACCAATAATGCTGAAGAAGCTGATGTTGAA
Organism: Madoqua kirkii; assembly: GCA_006408675.1. Lineage (NCBI taxonomy): Eukaryota > Metazoa > Chordata > Mammalia > Artiodactyla > Bovidae > Madoqua > Madoqua kirkii. Next base: position 1,481 of record SJYC01001981.1, on the reverse strand, counting down.
CAGTTTTATGAAGACCTACAAGACCTTTTAGAACTAACACCCAAAAAAGATGTCCTTTTCATTATAGGGGATTGGAATGCAAAAGTAGAAAGTCAAGAAACACCTGGAGTAACAGGTAAATTTGGCCTTGGAATGGCAGAATGAAGCAGGGCAAAGACTAATAGAGTTTTGCCAAGAAAATGCACTGGTCATAGCAAATACTCTCTTCCAACAACACAAGAGAAGACTACACCTAGACATCGCCAGATGGTCAACATTGAAATCAGATTGATTATATTTTTGCAACCAAAGATGGAGAAGATCTATACAATCAACAGAAACAAGACTAGGAGCTGACTGTGGCTCAGTTCATGAACTTCTTATTATCTAATTCAGTTGCTCAGTCATGTATACCTCTTTGTGACCCAATGGAGTGCAGTATGCCAGGCTTCCCTGTCCATCAACAATTCCCAGAGCTTCTCAAATTCATGGTTTAGAGAAATCTTATCCTGATGTAATAATATGTATCACCATAATAAAAATTTCATAAGGAAACCAAAAGATTCTTCAGTGTGGGAATGTAAGAAGAATTAGATTCAAACCGTGATTATGAATCACATTTATTATCACTATTTTACTATGAAATATTCATAATTAAATTCATAGTGTGTGCTTTCCTGGTGGCTCAGTTAGTAAAGAATCTTCCTGTAGTACAGGAGACACAGGTTCATTCCTGGGTGGTGAAAGATACCCTGGAGAAGGAAATAACACCCCACCCCCACCTCCGACCCTCCAGTATTCTTGCCTGAAAAATCCCATGGACAGAGGTGCCTGGTGGGCTACAGTCCATGGGGTTGCAAGGAGTTAGACACAACTTAGTGACCAAACCACCAAATTGATAGTACATCTTAAAAGAGCAAAAGTGTACCTCTTTTAAGTAACTTCCTTTAAACAGTAAATCAAATGAACACAGGTTATAAGAAATTAGTAACAATAACAACAGTAAATGTGAAAAAGGAAAGGTTTTAACTAAAGAGGATGCTTTTATTATTAATAAAAAATAAATACTTTGAACTGTATGCTGAAATTCAAGTTATCAACAAGAGGCAAATAAAATAAGCAAAATAAGCTGAAGATAAAATAAGTGAAAGAATAAAAAGAACCTTAATGGATACAATTAATTAAGAGTTCTACTTTTGAGAAAACCAGTACCATAGCCTGCCTAGCCTCTCAGCTATTTAATCTATCAAAGATGATAAGGAGAAAAACACAGAAATTAAAAATTAGGAATGGCAATGGCAGTTTAGCAATTTGGTAACTTTTTTAAAAAAAGAGAATAGAATTGCTTTAGAGAATTTTGCAGTTTTGTGAGCCAAAGCAAAATCAATACCCAGTTGTGCATGTGACTGGTGACAGAAGCAAGATTCAATTCCGTATAAAGCGATATTGCATAGGAACCTGGAATGTCAGGTCCATGAACCAAGGCAAATTGGAAGTGGTCA
>SJYC01001980.1:0-11057 GCA_006408675.1 Madoqua kirkii | reverse complement strand
GCGAAGAGTTGACTCATTGGAAAAGACTCTCATGCTGGGAAGGATTGAGGGCAGAAGGAGAAGGGGACGATTGAGGGTGAGATGGCTCGTTGGCATCACGGTCTTGATGGGCGTGAGTCTGAGAGAACTCCGAGAGATGGTAACGAACAGGGAGGCCTGGCGTGCTGCGCTTCATGGTGTTGCAAGGAGTCGGACACGACTGAGCAACTGAACTGAACTGAACTGTAAAACCTCAACATGAATCAGCCTTTTGATAAAAAATAAATTAATAAATAAAAAAGAAAAAAAATCTAGCATAAGAGAAAAAAAAGTAAGAGAATATAAACAACTCCATGCTAATAAATATGAATATATTCAAATACTTTCTTTAGATAAGGAAATTGGTTACCAAATTAGACACATAACTTAAAAAAAAGAAAAACAGAACTGGCTAGTAATCAATGGAAAAATTTTAGTGTGTCAAATTATTATCTTCAAATTAGAGACAAAGCTTATTTGATTATAAATGTGTTTTTTTAGGTTACTGCTGTTTCCAGCCATGATAGACTGAAAACAGAACTGACCCTTTTATATATCTATATCTATATAACACTAAGTGAAATATGAAAAGCCATTATGTTCAAGCAACTGCTCTCAAGGCACTGCAGAATAGTGATTCCTGTGAGAAAGACAGAAATCTAGTGAGCCCCATCACTGCCTCAGTTTACTTCCTGGAGAGTTTCTGGGCAGAGTAGCAGAAACGACAGAACAACTTGGAGAAATAAGAACTGAACAGAAAATAATCAGGAGAGTTTCCATGAATCTTCAGCTGTATGAATACATCACTGTGAGGAAACTAACCAAAAGTCAGGAGAAAATAGAAACTGGAAAGGTAATTTAAGTGGAAAGAAAAAATGGCTTTGAAACAATTCAATAGCAATATGTATGTGGACAGGGAAGGAGACCCCTTAATCCATTCCACATCATACACAAATATTAATCTTTAAATGAATCAAATCAAAAGCTAACAAGATAAAAGACTAGAAGAAAGCAAGACAAATGTTATGGACCACAGTTTTGGCAGAGTATTTATGATGCAAAGGCACAAAATATAAAATAAAAATTTAATTAAATTGGGCTGAATATAAAAAACAACTTTCACTCTTCAAAAAACATTGCTATTTGTTCTAGTTCTCCGAAAAATACCGTTGGTAGGTTGACAGGGATTGCATTGAATCTATAGAGTGCTTTGGGTAGTATACTCCTTTTCACTATATTGATTCTTCTGATCCATGACCATGATATATTTCTCCATCTATTTGTGTCCTCTTTGATTTCTTTCATCAGTGTTTTATAGTTTTCTATATATAGGTCTTTTGTTTCTTTAGGTAGATATATTCCTCAGTATTTTATTCTTTTTGTTGCAATGGTGAATGGAATTGTTTTCTTAATTTCTCTTTCTTTCATTGTTAGTGTATAGGAATGCAAGGGATTTCTGTGTGTTAATGTTATATCCTGCAACACTACCATATTCATGAATTAGCTCTAGTAATTTTCTGGTGGAGTCTTTGGGGTTTTCTATGTAGAGGATCATGTCATCGGCAAACAGTGAGAGTATTACCTCTTTTCTAATCTGGATTCCTTTTATTTCTTTTTCTACTCTGATTGCTGGGGCCAAAACTTCCAAAACTATGTTGAATAGTAGTGATGAGAGTGGGCACCCTTGTCTTGTTCCTGACGTTAGGAGAAATGCTTTCAATTTTTCACCACTGAGGATAATGTTTGCTGAGGGTTTGTGAAACCAATGGTATTTTTCAGAGAACTAGAACAGATAATTTCACAATATGTATGGAAATACAAAAAACCTCAAATAGCCAAAGCAATCTTGAGAAAGAAGAATGGAACTGGAAGAATCAACCTGCTTGACTTCAGTCTCTATACAAAGCCATAGTCATCAAGACAGTATGGTACTGGCACAAAGACAAAAATATAGATCAATGGAACAAATAGAAAGCCCAGAGATAAATCCACACACCTATGGACACCTTATCTTCGACAAAGGAGGCAAGAATATACAATGGAGAAAAGATAATCTCTTTAACAAGTGGTCCTGGGAAAACTGGTCAGCCACTTATAAAAGAATGAAACTAGAACATTTTCTAACACCATACACAAAAATAAATGCAAAATGAATTAAAGATCTAAATGCAAGACCAGAAACTATTAAACTTCTAGAGGAAAACATAGGCAAAACACTCTCTGACATAAACCATAGCAAGATCCTCTATGACCCACCTCCCAGGAAATAAAAGCAAAAATAAACAAATGGGATCTAATTAAAATTAAAAGCTTCTGCACAACAAAGGAATCTATAAGCAAGGTGAAAAGACAGCCTTCAGAATGAGAGAAAATAATAGCAAGTGAAGCAACATACAAAGAATTAATTTCAAAAATAAACAAGCAACTCCTGTAGCTCAATTCTAGAAAAATAAAAGACTCAGTCAAAAAGTGGGCCAAAGAACTAAACAGACATTTCCCCAAAGAAGACATACAGATGGCTAACAAACACATGAAAAGATGCTCAACATCACTCATTATCAGAGAAATGCAAATCAAGACCACAATGAGGTATCATTTCTCGCCAGTCAGAATGGCTGCTATTCAAAAGTCTACAAGCAATAAATGCTAGAGAGAGTGTGGAGAAAAGGGAACCCTCTTACACTGTTGGTGGGAATGCAAACTAGTACAGCCACTATGGAGAACAGTGTGGAGATTCCTTAAAAAATTGGAAATAGAATTGCCATATGACCCAGCAATCCCACTGCTGGGCATACACACTAAGGAAACAAGAACTGAAAGAGACACATGTACCCCAGTGTTCACTGCAGCACTGTTTATAATAGCCAGGACATGGAAGCAACCTAAATGTCCATCAGCAGATGAATGGATAAGAAAGCAGTGGTACATATACACAATGGAGTATTACTCAGCCATTAAAAAGAATACACTTGAATCAGTTCTAATGAGGTGGATGAAACTGGAGCCGATTATACAGAGTGAAGTAAGCCAGAAAGAAAAACACCAATACAGTATACTAAGGCATATATATGGAATTTAGAAAGATGGCAACAATAACCCTGTCTGTGAGACAGCATTATTGAACAGTCTTTTGGACTCTGTGGGACAGAGCGAGGCCCATATGACCTGGAAGAATGGCATTGAAACATGTAAATTATCACATGTGAAATGAATCACCAGTCTAGGTTCAAGGATGCTCAGGGCTGGTGCACTGAGATGACCCAGAGGGATGATATGCAGAGGAAGGTGGGAAGGGGGTTCAGGATAAGGAACACATGTACACCCATAGTAGATTCAACTCAATGTATGGCAAAACCAATACAATATTGTAAAGTAAAATAAATAAATAAATTAATTAATTTTTAAAAATTGTTAAAAAGATATGGCAAATCAAAGACTGTGAGAAAATACTTGTGAAACATATCAAAGGACTTACATTTAAAATCTACGTACAACTCAACTATTGAACAGATACTGTTGAACAGATACTTTTCTATGAAAGATATAGGGATGGCCCATAAGTCTATGAAAAATGCCTATTTCCCAAATGCAAATGAGATGTCACTACTCATATATTATATCCATCTTACAAGTGGTATCCGGGACCTGACACAACTAGAATGCTTACATACTGCTGCTGGGAATCTACAAGAGTGTAACCACTTTGGAAAACAGTTTAGCAGTTTATCTAGAAGCTACTATTTACAAGCTTCACTAGTATAAACAAATTATGATATTCATGTTATAGAATACTATTTTTCAGCAATAAAAAACAATAAAATATGAATAACATGAATGAATCTCAAAATAAACATGCTGTTAGAGGAACTAGACAGAAAAATAAATAATTTATAATTTTATTTATATAATGAATGAAACACTTTGCATTCTAGAAAATGCAAAGCAATCTCTAATAACAGAAAGCAAAGTATTGGTTACCTGGAGGAGAGGGAAAGAAGAATTACATATGAACAGGGTGAAGCTATTAGAGATAGTTTATGATTATTATCTTGTGATAATTGTATGCATGTACACATAGGTTAAAACTCTTAAGTTATGACAATATGGAGGGACTGGGAGGGTATCATGCTAAGTGAAATAAGTGATCTAGAGGATATTATACTAAGTGAATGCATTTATTTTTATTGAAGTATAATTGACTTTTAATACTATATTAAGTTCAAGTGTACCACATAGTAATTAAACATTTTTATATATTATAATATGATCATCACTGTAATTCTAGTAACCTTCTGTCACCATAAAAATAATTATAACGTTTACTATATTTCTTGGTTGTTCAGTCGATCAGTAATGAACAACTCTTTGCGACCCCATGGACTGCAGCACACCAGACTTCCCTGTCCTTCACCATCTCCCAGAGTTTGCTCAAACTCATGTCCATTGAGTTGCTGATGTCATTCAACTATTTCATCCTTTTGTCATCCCCTTTTGCCCTCAATCATTCCCAGCATTAGGGTACTTTCCAGTGAGTCAGCTCTTTGCATCAGGTGGCCAAATTATTGGAGCTTCAGCTTCAATTTTCCAATGAATATTCAGGGTTGGTTTCCTTTAGGATTGACTGGTTTGATTGCCTTGCAGTCCAAGGGACTCTCAAGTCTTCTCCAGCACCACAGTTCAAAATCACAGCTTTTACAGACCTTTTGTTGGCAAAATAATGTCTCTGCTTTTTAACATGCTGTCTAGGTTCATCATTACTTTTCTTCCAAGGAGCAAGAGTCTTTGGAAGAAAAGACCCTCAGCTGCAGCCACCATCTACAGTGATTTTGGAGCCCAAGAAAATAAACTCTGTCTCTGTTTCCATTGCTTCCCTGTCTATTTGCCATGAAGTGATGGGACCAGATGCCATGATCTTCATTTCTGAATGTTGATTTTTAAGGCAGCTCTTTCACTTCTACAACATATGTCCATTACTTATTTTATAACTGGAAAGTTGTGCCTGTTAATCCACTTCTCCTATTTCACCCATTCAACCCTTTTCTGCTAGCAACCACCAGATGGTTCTCTGCATCTACAAGTCTGTTTCTGTTCTGTTTGTTGAATTATTTTTCTTTATTTTCACATGCAAGTGAAATTATCTGGTATTTGCTTTTCTCTGACTGGCTTATTTAATTCTGAATAGTACACTCTAAATCCCTCCATGTTATCACAAATGACAAGATTTTTTTATGACTAATATGTCATTATATATATTTATACCACATCTCCTTTATCTATTCACTATCAATGGATAGTTATGTTGCTTCCATATTTTTTGTTATTATTAGTCACTAAGTCCTGTCTTACTCTTTGTGACCCCTTGGACTGCAGCACACCAGGATTCCCTGTCCTTCACTATCTCCTGGAGTTCGCTCAAACTCATGTACATTGAATCGATGACGGCATCCAACCATCTCATCCTCTGTTGCCCTCTTCTGCTCTCACCATCAATCTTTCCCAACATCAAGATTTTTTCCAAAGAGTCAGCTCTTCACATTAGATGGCTAAAGAACTGAGGCTTCAGCATCAGTCCTTCAAATGAATATTCAGAGTTGATTTCTTTTAGCATTCACTGGTTTCATCTCCTTGAGTCCAAGGAACTCTCAAGAGTCTTCTTCAGCACCACAGTTCAAATGTATCTCTTCAGCACTCAGCCTTCTTTATGGTTCAACCTTCACATCTGTACATGACTACTGGAAAAACCATAGTTTTGACAGTATGGACTTGTGTTGGCAAAGTGATGTCTCTGCTTTTTACAATATTGTCTAGGTTTGTCATCACTTTGCTTCCAAAGACCAAGAGTACTTTAATTTCATGGCTGCAACCACCATCTGCAGTGATTTTGGAGCCCAAGAAAATAAAATCTGCCACTGTTTTCAATTCTTCCCCATCTATTTGTCATGAAGTGATGGAACCAGGCACTGGAATGGCTGTGAGGAGAATCCCCACACCTAAAGGCAAAGGAGAAGTCCCAGCAAGATGGTAGGAGGGGCAAATTCTTGTTTAGAATCAAATCCCATTCCCACTAGAGATGCTCAGAAGGCTAAAACAAACCTTGTGCACACCAGGACCCAGAGACCCCACAGAGACTGAGACAGAACTGTGTTTGAGTGTCTTCTGTGGAGGTACGGGTCAACAGTGGACAGTCACAGGGGCAGGGGCTCTGGGAGCAGCAGACTTGGGTATGGCATAAGCTCTCTTGGAGGAGGTCACCATTAACCCCACCATAGAGCTGCCAGAACTTACACAGGACAGGGAAATAGACTCTTGGAGGGCACAAACAGAACCTTGTGTGCCCCAGGACCCAGAAGAAAGGAGCAGTGATCCCCACAAAAGACTGACCCAGACTTACCCGAAAGTGTCCAGGAGTCTCCAGTGGAGGCATGGGTCAGTGATGGCTTGCTGCAGGATTCGGGGCAGTGAGTGTAGCAGTATGTGCATGGGATCTTTTGAAGGAGGTTTATCCTCATTATCTTCATTACCTCCACCATAGTTTGAACCCAGGCAAGTAGAAGGGAAGGAACATAGTTCCACCCATCAACAGAAAATTGGGTTATAGATTTTCTGAGCATGGTCCTGCCCATCAGAACAAGGCCTGGTTTCCCTCTCAGTCAATTTCTCCCATCAGGAAGCTCCCATAAGCCTCTTATCCTTCTCCATCATAGGGCAGACAGACTGAAAACCACAATCACAGAAAACTAAACAAATTGATCACATGGAACACAGCCTTGTCTAGCTCAACGAAACTATGAGCCATGCTGTGTAGAGTCACCCAAGGACAGGTCATAGTGGAGAGTTCTGACAAAATGCAGTCCACTGGAGAAGGGAATGGCAAACTACTTCAGTATTCCTGCCTTGAAACCCCATGAAAATTATGAAGAGAGATCAGAGATCAGTGGAGAAATAACTCCAGAAAGAATGAAGAGATGGAGCCAAAGCAAAAACAATACCCAGCTGTGTACATCACTGGTGATGGAAATAAAGTCTGATGCTGTAAAAAGCAATATTGCATAGGAACCTGGAATGCTAGGCCCATGAATCAAGGCAAATTGGAAGTGGTCAAACAAGAGATGGCAAGAGTGAACATTGACATTTTAGGAATCAGTGAACTAAAATGGACTGGAATGAGTGAATTTAACTCAGATGACCATTATATCTACTATTGTGGGCAAGAATTCCTTAGAATAAATGGAATAGCCATCACAGTCAACAAAAGAGTCTGAAATGCAGTACTTGTATGTCATCTCAAAAACAACAGACGCTGTTGAGCGTCTTTTCATGTGCCTGTTTGACCATCTATTTGTCTTCTGTTTTCCTCTTCTCATTTTTTTAAATTGTGTTATTTGTTTTGTTTTACTTTATTTTATTTTATTGGTATGGAGTTGTATGAGCTGTTTGTATATTTTAGAAATTAGTCCCTATTGGTCACATCATTTGCAACTATTTTCTTTCATTCTATAGGCTATATTTTCATTTGTTTATGGTTTTCCTTTGTAAGTTCAGTTAGACTTAGCTTGATATAGTCCCATTTGTTTATTTTTGTTTTTCTCACTCTGGTCTAAGAAGACAGATCTTAAAAACTGTTGCTAAGACCAATATCAAGGAGCATACATACTCCTTATGTTTTCCTCTAGTAGTTTTATGTTTTCAAGGCTTACATTTAAATCTGTAAACCATTCTGTGTTTGTCTATGGTGTAAGAAAATGGTCTGGATTCACTCATTTTCATGTAGCTGTCCAGTTTTCCCAACACCATTCACTGACAAAACTGCCTCTTCTCTATGGCAAATTCTTATCTCCTTTGTCATAAGCTTATTAACCATGTAATTGTACATTTATTTATGGGCTCTCTATTATGGTCCATTGATCTCTGTGTCTTTTTTTGTGCCAGTACCATACTGTTGTGATTACTATTGCTTTGTAGTAAAGTTTGAAATCAGAAAAGATGATATGTCCAGCTTTGTTCTTTCTCAAATTTCTTTGGCTATTTGGGTCTTTTGGAGTTGCATGTAAATTTTAGAATTATTTGTTCTTGTGTTGTGAAAAATGTCATGTATATTTACAGAGACTTTACTGAATCTGTAGACTCTTGGGTGATATGCTTATTTTAACAATATGAATTCTTTGAACCATGAGTACAGTGTATCTTTCTGTTTGCATCATCTTCAGTTTCTTTCATCAGTATATTACAATTTTTCCAAGTGCAAGTCTATTATCATCTTTGTTAGATTTATTCCTAGGCATTTTATTCTTTGTCATGTGATTGTAAATTAAACTGCTTCTTGATTGCTCTTTCTGGTAATGCATGATAGTATAGAAATGCCATAGATTTTGAATATTAAGTTTTGATCCTGTAACTTTACTGAATTTATTTATTAGTTCTAACATGGAAGAAAGTGAGGAGGAACTTAAAAACCTCTTGATGAAAGTGAACGAGGAGAGTGAAAAAGTTGGTTTAAAGCTCAAAATTCAGAAAACAAAGATCATGGCATCTGGTCCCATCCCTTCATGGTAAACAGATGGGGAAACAGTGGAAACAGTGTCAGACTTTATTTTGGGGGGCTCCAAAATCACTGAAGATGTTGACTGCAGCCATGAAATTAAAAGATGCTTGCTCCTTGGGAGAAAAGTTATGACCAACCTAGATAGCATATTGAAATGCAGAGACATTACTTTGCCAACAAAGGCTAATCAAGGCTATGGTTTTTCCATTGGTTATGTATGGATGTGAGTTGGTCTGTGAAGAAAGCTGAGTGCCAAAGAATTGATGCTTTTGAACTGTGGTATTGGAGAAGACTCTTGAGAGTCCTGTAGACTGCAAGAAGATCCAACGAGTCCATCCTAAAGGAGACCAGTCCTGGGTGTTCTTTGGAAGGACTGATGCTAAGTTGAAACTCCAATACTTTGGCCACCCCATGAGAAGAGTTGACTCACTGGAAAAGATTCTGATGCTGGGAGGGAATGCAGGCAGGAGGAAAAGGGGTTGACAGAGAATAAGATGGCTGGATGGGATCACCAACTTGATGGACGTGAGTTTGAGTGAACTCCGGGAGTTGGTGATGGGCAGGGAGGCCTGGAGTGCTGCGATTCATGAGGTCGCAAAGAGTCGGACATGACTGAGTGACTGAACTGAACTGAACTGTATAGTTTTTTTGATGGAATCTTTAGCATTTTCTGTATATATAGCATCATGTCATCTTCAAATAATGATGGTCTGACTTCTGTCTTTTCAATGTGGATGCCTTTTATTTCTTTTCTGATTACTATGGCTAGGACTTCTAATACTGTGTTCAATATAAGTGGCAAGAGCAGTCATCCTTGTCTTTTTCCTGATCTTAACAGAAAAGCTTTCAGCTTTTTACCATTGAGTATGATGTATATGGGATTTATTGTACTGCTGTCTATTATACACATCTCAAAACACTCTCTGACATAAACCATAGCAAGATCCTCTATGACCCACCTCCCAGGAAATAAAAGCAAAAATAAACAAATGGGATCTAATTAAAATTAAAAGCTTCTGCACAACAAAGGAATCTATAAGCAAGGTGAAAAGACAGCCTTCAGAATGAGAGAAAATAATAGCAAGTGAAGCAACATACAAAGAATTAATTCCTGTCTCTTATACACATCTTGTTTCAGTAAGGCAGTAGTTTAATATAGAAAACAAGTAAATAGGTATAAAGATAGATGCTATGAAGATATTAGAAAAATTGAATTTCTCATAATATTCTTAGAATATTCTTAAGAAAAGCAAATTCCAATCCTAAATTAAAAATCCAACAATCTTTTAAAGCCAAAATATAAATCCCAGATCAAGACAAAAATATCAGTTATTCATTCACATGAATCCATAAAATGTACTGTAATATTTTAAAATTTTACTATTTCATTCTTTTTTAGTTACTAAATCTGACTCTTTATGACTCCATGGACTGCAGCACACTAGGCTTCCCTGTCCTTCACTATCTCCCAGAATTGGGTCACAAAGGCAATGGCACCCCACTCCAGTACTCTTGCCTGAAAAATCTCATGGACAAAGAAGCCTGAAAGGCTGCAGTCCATGGGGTCGCTGAGGGTTGAACACGACTGAGAGACTTCACTTTCACTTTTCACTTTCATGCATTGGAGAAAGAAATGGCAACCCACTCCAGTGTTCTTGCCTGGAGAATCCCAGGGACAGGGGAGCCTGGTGGGCTGCCATCTATGGGGCTGCACAGAGTCAGACACGACTGAAGTGACTTAGCAGTAGCAGCACATTCATTGAGTTGGTGATGCTATCCAACCATTTCATCCGCTGTCAATCCCTTTTTTTTCCTGCCCTCAATCTTTCCCAACATCAGGGTCTTTCCATTCTTAAAGGAAAATATGTGTAATGTCATTTTTAGAAATACTTTGAATGATTACTTTGAAAGGCAAATGACTTCATTATTTACTTTAAGAGACAAGTTAATCAAATTTTAATATAGTTTTATACAAATTACACTTACAAAATTAATATCTATGGTCTCTCACATCTATATATGGGTAACTGGTTCCAAACTAGGTTTGCTGCCATAAACAATGAGAACATGGGATTAAATACATGAAACATTTGTTTTAAGACATTAGATTACAGGTGGAACTGTGATTCTGAGAAAGCAAATGAACAAAATAGGCCTGTGATCTCTCAGACTTTGTACCTGGAGACCATTTCCAGGTACAGTATAGTGAGGACAAACAGAATCACTGGAGAGATAGCACAATTTGAGAAGAGTTACTATGCAGAGAGGGGAAATATGTGGACAGGAGATTCAGAAAACTGTAAGTGATCTCTGTTGATAAGTTAACCTGTCATTTATTTACAATGGGTACATTTATTGAAGATAAAGTATAATTCAATAATATTTATTTTTAAAATATAAAACTTTCCTATATATCAATCTTAATCTGTTAGATTCTCTAATAGAGAAATTATAATAACCAAAAAAGTTCAAAATTCTAGGGATCAATTCTAAATGA
>SJYC01001977.1:0-15364 GCA_006408675.1 Madoqua kirkii | reverse complement strand
TTGTTTGTGAGACAGCAAAAGAGACACAGATGTATAGAACAGTCTTTTGGACGCTGTAAGAGAGGGAGAGGGTGGGATGATTTGGGAGAATGACATTGAAACATGTATAATATCATATAAGAAATGAGTCACCAGGCCAGGTTTGATGCATGATATTGGATGCTTGGGGCTGGTGCACTGAGACTACCCAGAGGGATGGTATGGGGAGGGAGGGTGGGAGGGGGGTTCAGGATAGGGAACATGTATATACCTGTGGCAGATTCATGTTGATGTATGGCAAAACCAATACAATATTATAAAGTAATTAACCTCCAATTAAAATAAATAAATTTATATTTAAAAAAAAAACAATCTCTGACTAGCAAGTGTCCTCTTAAAGTGGGATTTTAGGAAGTTAGATGAGCTTTATAGTCCGTCTTCAGATAAACTGATAGTCCTTAGTTGACTATAAAAAGGCAAGAAGAATTTTAGGGAAGTTTCAAAAAGAGGAAAGAGTGTTAGTGTTCTAGATGGAGGATCATCAGTGGCCTAGCATTTCCTGGAATAAGTGGGGTTAATAGTGGTTGTTACGGCAAGTCATTTCTCAATATTTACAACTTATCTTCATCAGAACCCTGTGAGAAAGATAGGGTGGTGATTATTACTCCCTCTATTGCCACTGAAGAAATAATAGCTGATGAATTCAAGTTCTAAGGCCACACAGCTATTAAAGTAATAAATAACTTGGATTAAAATCTAGGTTTTCTCATTCCTTGTTCATTGTTATTTCACCATATAACACTAATTCCATATTTCTTTCTTTGGCCAATTTATTTTTCTATTAAAAATTTTTTATTAAGAAATCTAGGAATTCTTTAATATGGAATCAAAATATAGTTTCACTATGCACTTGAGAAATTACTTGGTAATCAGTTTCTTTCCACTGGCCATTAGAAGAGAGTTTATTTTTGGAAGATAAAAGCTACATGCAAGTGTTATTTAAAAGCTTCTCCTGTTGACATCTTGAAGAATGATTTGCTAATCTGATGTTTTGCCTCCTCTAAATATCTCTTAAAGTTATGTACAAACTGTGCAAGCCTATCCACTTTATACAAAAATGTATTTTATGTATAAGATGCAGTTTCCTTATTTTTAACATTTTAAGGCTTACTCTGCACTTATTCCTCCTTGATAGCCAAAGATACTGAGTGTGAAGAAATCTTTCTTATAACTGGTCAGTTAAACATACAGGGACTTTCCCCTCTACATAAAATCTTTTCTCCATTTTTGTAAAGTCAAGCCTTCAAGCAATTTCTTCTTGCTCAAAAATAGCATGACATAGTGGAGAGCCCTGAGTGGACTGAGGTCATTTAAGTGCCCAAGCAACAGAGCAAGCACTAAGAGACTTGCCTACTGGTTTTAATTTGCATAGCTCATATTCTTAAGGCTTTTGTGTGTGTCAAACAATGAGTCTTAGTAACTGCAGAAGGAAATACAAGCTCAGACCACCACAACCTCCATTGCTTCATCCTCTTTCTCTCTACCTCTAGTTTCATCAGTGTGAAGATTATTGATGCTGGCAAGTGAATAAAAAGAATCAAAGTCAACATTTCCAAGAAAATTATATCCAATTTTATTATTGGAATTAGTGGAAATTACTATAAACAATTTTTGGTAATGCAATACATTTTCTGGAAATAGCAAAGAAACTGCAGATTAATATTTAAAATAAGAATCTATAGGGGAAGTCAAGTATAACCTCTTGGGTTACTGTTTCATTCAATTGCTTAAGAAAGAAACATGATTTACATTTTATATTAGCATGAATCAAAGAAAAATAACATAAGGATTCCAAAGCAGCAAAACTATAAAGGCAACTAAACCTTTTCTGTTTTTAATGTGAATAGTTTGGGGAAAGGAAAAGAGAAAAGACCAGTGAGCTGCCTGTTCCTGAGGCAGGCCGGCGGCACTGAGGGAAACAAGCTAGGTGCTCAAGCCAAAACTTTCCAAAGAAGGAACATGGCTGCCAGGAAGTGCATTGATTTCAAGCTAAAATTTTTGTAGATTAATGGAAGAAAGGTAAAGGATTAGTGAGGAGGTAATGGATTGTACCTTAAGCATTTATCTCTACAATTCTTTTTGCTAAACTGTCATCTTTAAAATAGTGGTAGTTGAGCTCAACTACCCAAAAGCAAAGCTGCTTTTTTTATATAAAATATAAATATATAGAAAAATAATAATTATATCATGGAAGCACAAGAACACTACAACTTAGAAATCCTAGGGAATGATTCTATAACTTAAGCCTTTCCCTTTGGAACTAACATCAGTAGGAGCTCTTGTTACCTGGTGGCAGTATTTCTAGGTAGCAAACTAATCTCTCTGAAAAAATAATATAACTTGAATATGGAATCTAAAAGTAAAGACATGAAGTAATGTCTCATGGATTGACAAGATGTATCTTTTTTTTGCCTAGATTCAATGATGATATGTTTATCTGAGGTCTCCCTTCATTTCCTCCTCCCCACCTCCACCCAAATTAGTTAAATCTGAAAGTATTATTGTAATGACCTAGCCTAAAATTTCAAATATGTATACTTGACTCAGGTGAGAACTCTACAAAGTAGTTGGATGATCAGTTTGTAGAGAAGTTAATTGACTCATTAAATAGCTACCTAATTTAATTATAAAAGACTCAGTTAATAGAGATGTAAATTGATAAAAGTGGAAATGACACCCAGTTGTGGATGAGTCTTATGGCAAAAGTAAAGTACAATGCTGTAAAAAATAATATTGCATAGGAACCTGGAATGCTAGATCCATGAATCAAGGTAAACTGGATGTGGTCAAACAGGAGATGGCAAGGGTGAACATCGATATTTTCAGAATCAGTGAACTAAAATGGACCAGAATGGGTGACTTTAATTCAGATGACCATTATATCTACTACTGTGGGTAAGAATCCCTTAGAAGAAATGGAGTAGCCCTCATGGTCAACAAAAGAATCTGAAATGAAGTACTCGGGTGCAATTTCAAAAATGACAGAATGATCTCGGTTAGTTACCAAGGCAAACCATTGACCATCACAGTAATCCAAGTCTATTCCCCAGCCACTAACACCAAAGAAGCTTAAATTGAATGGGTCTATGAGGACCTACAAGATCTTCTAACACACACAAAGACATCCTTTTCATCATAGGGGAATGGAATGCAAAAACAGAAAGTCAAGAGATCCTAGGAATAACAGGCAAGTTTTGCCTTGGAGTACAAAATGAAGCAGAGCAGGGGCTTACAAAGGTTTGCCACCAGAACATATTGGTCATAGCAAACACCCTATTCCAACAGCACAAGAGACAACTCTACACGTGGGAATCATCGTATGGTCAATACTGAAATCAAATTGATTATAGTCTTTGTAGCCAAAGATGGAGAAGCTCTATACAGCAAGCAAAGACAAGACCTAGAGCTCACTGTAGTTCAGATCATAAGCTCTTTATTGCAAAAATCAGACTTGAATTGAGGAAAACAGGGGAAAACACTAGGCCATTCTGGTATGACCTAAATCAAATACCTTATGATTATAGAATGGAGTAATAAATATATTCAAGGGATTAGCTCTGATAGAGTGTCTGAAGAATTATGGATGGAGCTTCATCATATTGTACAGAAGGTGGTGACCAAAACCATCCCCAAGAAAAAGAAATGCAAAAAGGTAAAATGGTTCTCTCAAGAGGCCTACAAATAGCTGAGAAAAAGACAAAGGAAAAGATATACCAACCTGAATACAGAGTTCCAAAGAATAGCAAGAAGAGATAAGAAAGCTTTCTTAAGTGAACAATGCAAAGAAATAGAGGAAAACAATGGAATGGGAAAAATAAGAGATCTCTTCAAGAAAATAAAAATATCAAGGGAACATTTCACGCAAAGATGGGCACAATAAAGGACAGAAATGGTAAGGACCTAACACATGCAGAATAGATTAAAAAGAGGTGGCAAGAATACACAGAACTGTACAAAAAAGTCCTAAATGACCCAGATAACCATGATGGTGTGATCACTCACCTAGAGTCAGACATCCTGGAGTAAGAAGTCAAGTGGCCCTTAGGAAGCATTATTATGAACAAAACTATTGAAGGTGATTGAATTCCAGCTAAGCTATTTCAAATCCTATAAGATGATGCTGTTAAAGTGCTGCACTCAGTATGCCAGCAAATTTGAAAAACTCAGCAGTGGCCACAGGACTGAAAAAGGTCAGTTTTCACTTCAGTCCCAAAGAAGGGCAATGCCAAATAAAGTTCAAACTACCACACAATTGTACTCATTTCACATGTTAGTAAGGTAATGCTCAAAATCCTTCAAACTAGGCTTCAACAGTACGTGAACTAAGAACTTCCAAATATGTAGAAGCTGGATTTAGGAAGAGCAGAGAAATGAGAGATCAAATAGCCAACATCTGGTGGATCATAGAAAAGACAAGAGAATTCCATAAAAACATCTACTTCTGCTTCATTTACTATGCTAAACCCTTTGACTGTGTGGATCACAATAAACTGTGGAAAATTCTTTAAGAGATGGGAGTGCCAGACCACCTTACTTGTCTCCTGAGAAACCTGTATGCAGGTCAAAATCAACAGTTAGAACCAGACATGAAACAATGGACTTGTTCAAAATTGGGAAAGGAGTATATATCAAGGCTGTATATTGTCACACTGCTTATTTAACTTATATGCAGGGCACATCATTCAAAATGCCCAGCTGGATGAAGCACAAGCTGGAATCAAGATTATCAGGAGGAATATTAAAAACCTCAGATTTATGCAGATGACACCACCCTTATGGCAGAAAGTAAAGAACTAAAGAGCCTCTTGATGAAGGTGAAAGAAGAGAGTGAAAAAGTTGGCTTAAAACTCAGGTTTCAAAAAACAAAGATCATGGCATCCAGTCCTATCACTTCATGGCAAATAGATGGGGAAACAATGGAAACAGTGACAGACTTTATTTTCTTGGGCTCAAAAATCACTTCAGTTGGTGACTGCAACCGTGAAATTAAAAAAAAAAAAAATTGCTGCTTGGAAGAAAACCTTTGTAAACCTAGACTGTGCATTAAAAAGCAGAGCCGTCACTTTGCCAACAAAGGTCTAAATGACCAAACCTATGGTTTCTCCAGTAGTCATGTATGGATGTGAGAGTTAGACCACAGTGAAGGCTGAATGCTGAATAATTGATGCTTTTGAACAATGGTGTTGGAGATGGCTCTCGAGAGTCCCTTTGACAGCAAGGAGATCAAATTAGTCAATCCTAAAGGAAATCAACCCTGAATATTCATTGGAAGGACTGAAATGCAGCTGAAGCTCCAAAATTTTGGCCACCTGATGTGAAAATCCGACTCATTGGAAAAGATCCTGATACTGGGAAAGACTGAAGGCAAAAGGAGAAAGGGGTGACAGAGGATGAAATGGTTGGACGACATCAACAACTCATTGTATGTGAGTTTGAGCAAACTGCAGGAGCTAATGAAGGACAGGGAAGCCTGGCATACTACAGTCTTTGCAGTCACAATCAGAGACAACAACCAAATAACAACAATGATTTCATTAATATTGCAACTAAATTGAATAGGCCATGTGGCTCATGTATTTATTGCTCAGTAATCTGGGAGTTGGTGATGGACAGGGAGGCTTGGCATGCTGTGATTCATGGGGTCGCAAAGAGTTGAACATGACTGAGCGACTTAACTGAATTGAACTGAGCTGAACTGAATTGGTATTAAGACAAGCAAAGGAGTTAGATCAACATAGTGTAGTAGGAGGATGCACAACTCATCCCCCTCCCACAAAAACATCAAAAATACATCATCACATGGAAGAATTTTCACTGAAAACTAGCTGGAGATTGGCAGAAAGGCTCCTATACAACCATGGCTGTAAGAAAGATTCACGTGGAATTGGGGAGAAAGAGAAGAGCATTTGGGTCAGGACCTGTGCCCCCGATAGGGGACTCAGAGGAAAAGGGATATTACAAGGGTGGAGATCCTTGAGGAATAAGCAGTGGGAGCCACATATTCAGTACCCCAGCCATCAGTTCAGTTCAGTTCAGTCGCTCAGTCGTGTCCGACTCTTTGCAACCCCATGTAGGCCTCCTCAGACAGCCATTTTGCTTTTTTGCATTTCTTTTTCTTGCAGATGATCTTGATCCCTGTCTCCTCTACAATGTCACAAACCTCTATTCATAGTTCATCAGGCAATCTGTCTATCAGATCTAGTCTCTTAAATCTATTTGTCACTCCTACTGTATAATCATAAGGAATTTGATTTAGGTCACACCCGAATGGTCTAGTGGTTTTCCCAACTTTCTTCAATTTCAATCTAAAGTTGGTAATAAGGGGCTCATGATCTGAGCCACAGTCAGCTCCTGAATAGGATGCTATAAAAATATGAAGTAATTTTTAAGGACTTACACTATTTTCAGGTAACTGATGGAATCTTGAGGGACAAATTGTTATACTTCCCTCTATAGCAGTAGCTTGATCACCAACTCACGAGGCATCTGCAAAAGTGTTAGGTCTTATATGTGAAATATATATTAACCGACACAGGGACTCTTTATAATGGCATAGAAGTAGTGCAGCAATGCCTTCCTGAAGAAATTATTAACTGCATAACCACTTGTGTCGAAACCTCTGTTTGCTTTTCAAAGCTAATACATTAACAAACACCACTGACAGTGACTGCAAATTTTATAGGAACAGTTTATAGGAACACAACAGTAAAGGATTTTTTAGAAAGAAAAGGAGGGAAATTGATTACATAATTCTAAATGTTCAGAACCTGGGAATTCCCTGGCAGTTCAGTGGTTAGGACTCAGTGCTTTCATTGTTGAGGCTGGGATTTGATCCCTGGTTGAGAAACTAAGATCCTACCAACCAGGTGGTATGGCAAAAAAAAAAAAAAAAAATCAAAATCTTAAGTTTAAAAAAGGACACAGAATAATAAGATTTTAGTACTTGATGCTCTCTGTAACTTTTTCCCATGATGAAGCCATAATCAGTTCAGTTAAGTTCAGTCCCTCAGTCCTGTCTGACTCTTTGCGACCCCATGAATCGCAACACGCCAGGCCTCCCTGTCCATCACCAACTCCTGGAGTTCACTCAGACTCACGTCCATGGAGTCAGTGATGCCATCCAGCCATCTCATCCTCTGTCATCCCCTTCTCTTCCTGCCCCCAATCCCTCCCAGCATCAAAGTCTTTTCCAGTGAGTCAACTCTTCGCATGAGGTGGCCAAAGTACTGGAGTTTCAGCTTTAGCATCATTCCTTCCAAAGAAATCCCAAGGCTGATCTCCTTCAGAATGGACTGGTTGGATCTCCTTGCAGTCCAAGGGACTCTCAAGAGTCTTCTCCAACACCACAGTTCAAAAGCATCAATTCTTCAGCGCTCAGCCTTCTTCACAATCCAACTCTCACATCCATACATGACCACAAGAAAAACCATAGCCTTGACTAGATGGACCTTAGTCGGCAAAGTAATGTTTCTGCTTTTGAATATGCTGTCTAGGTTGGTCATAACTTTTACAGTCTCCTTGAAAGTGTTAGACCCTCAGTCATGTCTGACTCTTTGTGATCCCATGGTCTGTAACCTGCCAGGCTCCTCTGTCCATGTAATTCTCCAGGCAAGAATACTGGAATGGGTAGCTGCTCCCTTCTCCAGGGGCTCTTCCTGACCCAGGGATCAAACCCATATCTCCTGAACTGCGGGTGGATTCTTTACCATCTGAACCACCAATACTAATTATTTCTAGAATAATACTAACAACTCAAAGAACTGTTGATTTGCTTTAAATTAAACATCAAGTTTCCTGTTCATAAATAGTACTAGGCTAAATTATTTAAAGTGTGATTTAATTTAGAATAGTTTTGTGGCTTATTTTCATATATGTTTCATGGCAGGCTTCCCAGATGACTCAATGCAGGAGACTTGGGTTCACTTCCTGGGTCTGGAAGATCCCCTGGAGAAGGAAATGGCAATCTGCTCCACCTGAAAATTTCATGGACAGAGGAGCCTGGCAGGCCAGTCCCTGGGGTTGCAAAAGTCAGACATGACTGAGCACATATGCAGGAATGTATATGGTAATGCCTTCCTTGGGTCCGGGGTCTCTTCTTCAGTGGCTTTTCCAGTTCTAACTGAGAATGCTTGAGGGAGAATTATGTTCAGAAATGAGGTGCTATGTATTTTAATAACGGTTTCCTGAGCTATAGCCTCTGAAAGGGTTAACCTCTGGTGAATATAATTTATAGTCAGAAGGTCACTCTTAGAGACGAACAGGAAAATGCCAATAGTGGTTTGATTTTTTTTTTTTTTGGTTAAAAATGTCCTGGGTCTACATGCTAAGATTTCATTATTAAGTGTTAATACATAGGATAAATAATCTTCCCCCATTGCTACCATCTAATCTCCACACTGAAATTTAGTTTCCTTGATGAAAAAGGTCTACCTTGTATTTTTCTCCATGGAGTGTCTAGCACAGAATTATGCACTTCACAGTGTTCAATACAAGTTCATGATTTGAAATATGAAAAGTGAATCAGCTGCAATAGAATTGTGAGTAAGCAAAAGATATAATAAGACAAATAAGTCATGCATTTAGTAGACAGAAGCCTATGGACATTTTAAAGTTGCATGAATCATTATAATAAGCAGTCATTAGAAATGTTTTACATTGTGTAGCCAAAATATCTTTATTTTTTAATATGTATTTAGGTTTAACTAAGTGGTATACCTGTTTTCTTTTGGAAGCTATATTCATGCCTTCATCTAGGTAAAAATTCATGATGCCAAGATAGCATCATTTTGCTTCATTCATATTCCCTAGTGATGATCATACTATTTTTCCTCAGCTGACTAACAAAAAACAGTTTCTTTGTTCTGTCTTGAAAGGTGATATGAAATGAACTCAGCCTGCCTTTGTTTGTCTGTATCTTATGGCAAATTAGTCTTAGTGAATAATATGAAGTCAGAACAGGCTCTCTTTTCTAGCTCTTGGTGGTGCTGACACACACAGACACAGTGCTTTGTACTTTACAAGTTTAAGAGAATACTATGTAGAATACAGCCTCACAAAAATAACGTTATATAATTATGCAGTAAATTAAGCAGTGCTGACATGGATGTGATAAAAGGTAGGCAACATCAAACTGTTAGGCTTACTGTTGTAGCTGTTTTTTAAACTAATGCAAAATATAAAGTACTCAATTTTCATGTCATTGGATTCTACTCTGTTATAACTCCCCACCTCAGTTTCATCAGGTCCTTGAGTATGTTCCAGTTTAACCCTGCATGTGCTTACTTTTTATGTTAGGTATTTATGTTAGGTATATTGTGTAGAGGAGAAGGCAATGGCACCCCACTCCAGTACTCTTGCCTGGAGAATCCCATGGACAGAGGAGCCTGGTAGGCTGCAGTCCATGGCGTCGCTAAGAGTCGGACATGACTGAGTGACTTCACTTTCACTTTTCACTTTCATGCACTGCAGAAGGAGATGGCAACCCACTCCAGTGTTCTTGCCTGGAGAATCCCAGGGACGGGGGAGCCTGGTGGGCTGCCATCTATGGGGTCGCACAGAGTCGGACACGACTGAATGACTTAGCAGTAGCAGTATATTGTGCAGAATTATAAAGGCAAAGTTTGATCCAATTACACTTTGAGGCTGATGAGAGAAAATCAGTGATGTAAATGAAACTGTCTTTTGGGAAAGTTTTCATTAAAAGTAAGTCTCAAAGCTATAGCTAAGGAAAGGCTATTTGAATTTAGCTTTTCCTTTTCCTCTTCCTCTCTGTGTTTACTTTTTCACTGCTGAGAAGTAAGAGAGAGAGAGAGAGAGAGAGAGAGGGAGAGAAAGAGAGAAAGTGTTGTTTGCATAGCTTTTTCCCTACCTGCTATAATAAAATCAAAACCCAAAATATCAAAGATCACAAAAGCATGACAGGGCTTGGTATCTCCTAAGCCAAACAGAATAGGAGAGGGCCTGGTGAAGTAGCTTAAGGTCAGGAAGGAGTGAGAGATGGTCTTTTATTATAATATGATCTAGGAGATCACGTCCACATTAGTAAAGTAGGAACCCATGAAAACCCACTTCTCTATAAAAAAAGTGAGACCATCGACAAGAATTATCAAAATCAACATTTCCAGAACTCCATAAATTAATCAAAAGCTTGCAGTTATTTGATGACCTTTTATTCAAGGAAAATGTTTAAATCTTGGTAAAAGCAGTGAGTTTTGTGGTATTTGGTTTGCCCTATCCTATCTCCCTTTTACTGACCTTGAAATCATGATAGCCAAGAAAATCAACAGCCCACTAGTTACTGGGAGGGAAAGAACAGGTTTGAAGATTCTTAAAAACCCCATTCCCAGAGAATTGCCATCATTTGGCTTGTCTGTAATTCCTTGGAAACTTCCTTGGCAGAGCTTGTCTTATTTGATCTGACTGTCTCAATGCTTACAGCCTTTTCTCTTGAAGCATTTATCAAAAATTATCAATGACAATTATTTAGAATTACAGTTGCCTGATACGGTGATAATATCTGGGCCACACAGGAAGCTGGCCAAAAACCTACAAGGAAAAGCTGGGTAATGAGATGTTTATGAAGATGAAAAGTGAAAGTCTTTCAGTCATGTCTGACTCTTTGTGACCCCATGAGCTATAGCCCACCAGGCTCCTCTGTCCATGGAATTCTCCTGGCATGAATACTGGAGTGGGTAGTCATTCCCTTCTCCAGGGGATCTTCTTGCCCTAGAGATTGATCCCAGGTCTCCTGCATTGCAGGCAGATTCTTTACCGTCTGAGTCAGCAGGGATCTTTAAAAAGCTGTGACATATTCCTGGGAATCTAGAAGGCCATTCACATGCAAAGCTGTGTGCATGATGTCCAGAAGTAACCTCAGAAAGCTCTTACCTCTCACTTCTGGTTGACCTGAAATTCTGCACTAGCAGGAAGTGAAGACTAAGGTAGTGCCTGGCATTGAACACATAACTGACATAGAGCCCCTTAGCAAATGTTGGGATACTTACTGGTTCTAGACATTTAAGAAAATCTCTGTCCAATTATTAGTTGATCCAAAGCTAATCAGTGTCCACACATGACAAACAAGACAGATTTCATAGAATTAGTCCAGGAAACCTATTAAACAGCAAAAACAAAAAACCTTGGGGAGAAGATCTGATTTTTAGCCTTGCCATATTATTTGGCTTTTGCTATAATGTATTATTTCAAAGCATGCAAAGAAAAAGAAAGTATGGTCCACACACAGAGGGAAAACAAAGATTTCAACAGTAACTGACCCTGGGGAAACTCAGATATTATTAGAATAAATTTCTAGACAGACCTTAAATCAGTTGTTATACATATGTTTAAAGCACTAAAGGAGACTTTGTCTATAGAATTAAATAAAAGTATGAGAGTATGCCTTGTCAAAGAGAGAATATCAATAAAGAGATAGAGATTATAAACATGAAATAGAATATGTGGAGTTGAAAAGTACAATAATTGGAATAAAAAGATCACTTGAGGAGCTCAGTATTAGATTTGGCAAAGGAAAGAATCAGAGAATTTCAAAATATTAATAGGTCAACTGAGATTTTATAGCCTGACAAACAGAAAAAAAATAGAGCCTCAGAGATATGGGGAGGCCCTGAAGTATAGCAATAAAGGCATAATGGGAGTACCAGAAGGAAAGGAGAAGTAAAAAGGTGCTGAGAGAATGAGGAAATAATGTCCCAAAACTTCCCAGACTGATAAAAGTCATTAATCTCAACATCCAAGAAGCTCAAGAAGGTCCAGGTGGAGTAAATTCAAGATCCACATCTAGACACATCCTAATCAAAGTATAGAAAGTCAAACACAGAGAGATTTCTGAAAGTAGTGAGAGAAGCAATGCATCACATACAAGATATACTCAATATGAATAACAGCTTATTTCTTAGAAAAAACCAGGGAGGTCTGGAGGCAGTGGTATGACATATAGAAATAAATACTGAGAGAATTTGATGCTGGCAGGCCTCTCATACCAAAGATACTAAGGGGATCATTTAAGTCAAATAAAAGACCTTGGGAACTAACTGGAATCCATATGAAGAAGTAAAGAGCACTGGAAAGGGAAATTATAATAAAGATTAGAGATTTAGAAATACATGAGGTAGAATAGAAGAATAATAGAGAATAATAGAGAATAGAAGCATAATAGAGACATCAATGAAACTGAGTTAAAAAAAAATCAAGAAAATTGACAACCTTTAGCTAGACTGATCGAGAAAAAGAAATTAGACTCAAATTACTGATGCCAGAAATAAAAGAGGTCATTACTGACCTTAAGGAAATGAAACGATTATAAGGGAATGCATAAATGACTATATCCCAACAAATTAGATAACTTAGATGAAATGGACAAATTCCTAAAAGGACATATAATACATAACTGACTCAAGAGAAGTAAAAAGTTGGAAAACAGTTGTAACAAATAAAGAGATTATACATTTAATTTAAAAACTTTTCACAAGGACAAGTTCAGGCCCGTATGGCTTCACTGGTGAATTCTACCGAATGTTTAAAAGGAATGAATAGCACTCCCTTACAGATTAAAGTATACAAGTAGAGAAACACTTTTCTGAGGCAGGCTAAATAAGTCCCCACCTTCCCCTGTCCTCAAATAACTATGTCCTGATCCCTGGAACCTATAAATGTTACCTTATAGAAAAATCTTTACAGATATGATTAAGTCAGGGATCCTGATAACAAGGGAGGGACTATTCTAGATTAGGTCATCCCTAGATATAGTCATGAATGTCTTCTTAAAAGAGAGGGAGAGGGAGGGAGGTTTTAAAGAGAGGAAGAGTCAGTGTGGCAATAGAGGCAGAGGCTGGAATGGTGCAACCACAAGTCAAAGAAAGCTGGCAACCGCTTGAAGCTGCAGGAGTGGGGAATGGATTCTCCTTAGAGTCCCCAGGCTGAGCATAGCCCTGCCAACACCTTGATTTTACCTCAGTGAAGCTGCATTTGGAACTTTGGCCTCCAGAAGTTTAAGAGAATAAGTTTTTGTTGTTTTAAGCCACCTGTGTTTTGGTAATTTTTAATAGAAGCTATAGGAAACCAGTATACTTAACAACTCACTTTGTGAAATTATTCTCACAATTATTCTCACTTTGTGGTATTATTCTGATGCTAAAACTGTACAAAGACACAGGAAAAAAAAAGAAAACAAAAGACTGATACCATGTGTGAATATAGATACCCAAATACTCAGCAAAATACTAGCAAACTGAATTCAGCAGTATTAAAAACCAGCCATACAACATGACCAAGAGGGATTATCTCAGGAGTGCAAAGTTGGTTTAATATCTGAAATCAATGAATTATAGTACAGAATAAAGAACAAAACCCACTAATCATCTCATTAGATAGGGAAAAACAATTTGACAAAATCCAGTAATCTTTTTTTTTTTTTTTGTTTAATGCTTATTCCATTTCACAGTACTGTATTGGTTCTGCCATACATTGACATGAATCAGCCACAGGTGTAGATGATCTCCCCATGTTAAAGCCCCCTCCCATCTCCCTTCCCTGCCCATCCCCCCGGTTCATCCCATACACCGGCCCCAAGCATCCTGTATCCTGTATTGAACATAGACTGGTGCTTCATCTCCCATATTATTGTATACATGTTTCGTTGTCATTCTCCCAGATCTTAGTAATCTTTAATCATAAAAAACTCTTAGAAAAAAAGATTAAAGGTGAGTTTTTCCTTAGCCAAATAAAGGACAACTATGAAGAGCTCACAGCTAACTTCATATGTAATGGCAAAATGCTCACTAATTTCTCATTAAGGTAAGCAAGACAAGAATGTGTGCTCTTCCACTTCACTTTGACATTGGATTGAAAGTTCTAGGCAGGGTAATTAAGCAAGAAAAAGAAATAAAAGACACCTAGCCTTTTGGTCAAAACTGCCATCTAGTAATTTGCCAAAATAACCAATACAGAGGGAAAGAGGAGAGGACCTACTGTATGTTCTCTAGGTTTTTCAGAAAGTGTAGTGTTGATCCTTTGGCCATGGTCATGTTACTCCATAAGAAAGGTGATGTTATCAAGAGGATGAGCACTGTTTAAAAGGAAATGCCCCCGCAGATATTATCATGGCAAAACTGGAAGAATCTACAATGTTCTAGGTTGTTCTAGATTTAGAACAATCCTAGAATTGTTCTAAACAAAAAAATTAAGGACAAGATTCTTGTCAACCGAATTAATGTACATATTGTGCATATTAAGCACTTTTAAGAGATGAGATGAATTCCTGAAATATGTGAAGGAAAATGATCGGAAGAAGAAATGAAAGATAAAGTTACTTGTGTTCAACTGAAGCACAAGCCTGCTCCACCTAGAGAAGCAGACATTATGTAGCTTGTGAGATCTTAGTTCTCTGACCAGGGATTGAACCTGGGTCCTCAGCAGTGAAAGTTCTGAGTGCTAACTGCAGGACCACCAGAGAATTCCCTAGGAAGCACACTTGTAAGAGCAAGTGGAAAGGCTAAGGGAAAGGACCTGAGCTGCTGAAACACAGTTGCTATGAATTCATGGCATGAAATGAAGCAAAAGTTGCCCAGTCATGTCCTACTCTTTGTGACACCATAGATCGTACAGTCCATGGAGTTCTCCAGGCCAGAATACCAGAGTGGGTAGTTTTTCCTTTCTCCAGGGAATCTTCCCAACTCAGGGATCAAACCCAGGTCTCCCACATTGCAGGCAGATTCTTTACCAGCTGAGCCAGAAGGGAAGCCCGAGAATACTGGGGTGAGTAGCCTATCCCTTCTCCAGCAGATTTTCCCAACTGAGGAATTGAACCAGAGTCTCCTGCATTGCAGGCAGATTCTTTGCCAACTGAGCTATCAGGGAAGCCCATTCATGGCATGCTGCTGATACTGCTGCTAAGTCACTTCAGTCGTGTCTGACTCTCTGTGACCCCATAGATGGCAGCCCACCAGGCTCCCCCGTCCCTGGAATTCTCCAGGCAAGAACACTAGAGTGGGTTGCCATTTCCTTCTCAAATGCGTAAAAGTGAAAAGTGAAAGTGAAGTCACTCAGGTATGTCCAACTCTTCACGACCCCATGGACTCCAGCCTATCAGGCTCTTCTGCCCATGGGATTTTCCAGGCAAGAGTACCGGAGTGGGGTGCCATTGCCTTCTC
Organism: Madoqua kirkii; assembly: GCA_006408675.1. Classification (NCBI taxonomy): domain Eukaryota; kingdom Metazoa; phylum Chordata; class Mammalia; order Artiodactyla; family Bovidae; genus Madoqua; species Madoqua kirkii. The sequence continues at coordinate 158 of SJYC01001977.1, read as the reverse complement.
CATTCATGGCATCAGTTCAGTTCATTCAGTTCAGTTGATCAGTCGTGTCCAACTCTTCGCGACCCCATGAATTGCAGCAAGCCAGGCCTCCCTGTCCATCACCAACTCCCGGAGTTCACTCAGACTCATGTCCATCAAGTCAGTGATGCCATTCAGCC
>SJYC01001967.1:0-16539 GCA_006408675.1 Madoqua kirkii | reverse complement strand
GCCCACTTGACTTCACATTCCAAGATGTCTGGCTCTAGATTAGTGATCACATCATCATGATTATCTGGGTCGTGAAGATCTTTTTTGTACAGTTCTTCTGTGTATTCTTGCCACCTCTTCTTAATATCTTCTGCTTCTGTTAGGTCCATACCATTTCTGTCCTTTATCTAGCCCATCTTTGCATGACATATTTCCTTGGTCTGTCTAATTTCCTTGAAGAGATCTCTAGTCTTTCCCATTCTGTTGTTTTCCTCTATTTCTTTGCACTGATCACTGAAGAAGGCTCTCTTATCTCTTCTTGCTGTTCTTTGGAACTCTTCATTCAGATGCCTATATCTTTCCTTTTCTCCTTTGCTTTTTGCCTCTCTTCTTTCACAGCTATTTGTAAGGCCTCCCCAGACAGTCATTTTGCTTTTTTTGCATTTCTTTTCCATGGGGGTGGTCTTGATGCCTGTTTCCTGTATGACACGAACGTCATTCCATGGTTCATCAGGCACTCTATCTATCAGATCTAGGCCCTTAAATCTATTTCTCCCTTCCCCTGTATAATCATAAGGGATTTGATTTAGGTCATACCTGAAAGAACTTGCCTGCCAGTGCAAGAAACAAGAGTTGCAAGAGATGCAAACTCAATCCCCGAGTCAGGAAGATTCCCTGGAGGAGGAAATGGCAACCCACTCCAGTATTCTTGCTTGGGAAATCTCATGGACAGAGGAGTCTGGCAGGCTACAGTCCAGGGGGCCTCATAGAGTCAGACACAACTAAGCAACTAACAACAACAAAAATCCAAATAAATATAGACCACCTACCCAGCAACAGAAATTATATTAGATGATTGTTATATAAGAGTTAACAAGTTAGGAAGATTTTTCCTCATAAGGTGCTTATATTCTAAGAGGAAACTGTAAATAAGGATATAAACTAAAGGAAAGCATCACAAATTGTAATAAATGCTACAAATAAAATGAAATAGTAATGCTATTAGAATAATAGGGTGAGATCAGGATAATTTTGATTGGGAAGTCAATAAAGTCTCATTAAGGAGTTGTTTTTGTATTCAGAACTTTGGTTTCCCAATATCAAATCAAGTACCTCATTTATAAATCAGAGTCCTGTCTTTGAAGTTACAGCCTCGAGGCTTACCCACAGAAAGCCTGATTCAGTCTTCAATAACCCCTGTCACTGATTGTGATTCTATTTTCAATATTCTGATTACAAAGAATCATTATGCTATTAATCCAATTTGATGTAACAATTGCCTGATATTGGTAAAGCAATCATCGGTCAAAAGTTTGTGATTCAGCAGCCACAGAACTGACATTAGGGATTTGGACTGCTTGTTCCCAATGCCATGTCCCCAGTGCTTCAATTTTACCCTATTATGTTCCATTAAAAAATAGTTCATATATGTAATTATAATAATATGGAAAAAGTAATAAAAAATTCCTTCCAAATAAAAAAATTTTTTAAAGAATTGCCTAATATTTATGGTTCTGCTGAATATCTAACAGTAGCCTGACGCTCTTGAGATGGCACTGGAGTTCCTATTCATATACCCCTTTAGAGAAGTCACACTTTGAACTTATGCCTACTCATCTTGGGGCCAAAACACACAGCAGTTCCCAGTTTCCCCCCACACCTTTACTCAATTGCTAGAGCTTTTTACAGTCACAATGTGACTTCTCTCTGAACCCATAATAATAATCATCATTATTATTTAAATTAAAGCTATATGATCCTGAAATATAGCAAATAAGAAATATATATTAGACTTTGAAATATTAACAGAAGACTGGTGTGTAATACTTATTGTTAATGATCTGAGGGCTATCTGTGAGTAATGCTAAGGAGAGCAGTAAAGCCAGTTTATTTTTGAAAAGGTCACATGTCCTTTGAAATTGGACAATTTCAATTTGGGAGAAACATTTTAGTCTTTCATCTAATCTTACCTATATATTTGTAGATTCTAATTATCAAACATTAGGCCTCAAGAAATACCCTAGTCCAGGAGAAAATACTGCTGACACATAAATTCATTTTTAAGTACCAGAATTGAGAGAAAATTTATATCTACAGTCATAACTGCTTTTTGTCAGTCACATTCCATAGACTTCATTATCAAACACTGTTGGCTCTAACTTCTAAATATCTTACAAACACATCTGATAGTTTCTTACTACCTGTTCCACTACTCCTCTAAGTCAACTCATCATCATCTAGAATCTAACTTCTATCATCATTGAGCCCTCTGAAGCCATGCTTTGTTCCTAAGACTCGGATCTTCATGCAAATAATGAGTCACTTTTATAAAACCTTTGGATTTTGAAAAAATTCAAATGTGTACAAAATGCACAAAAGAGTATAACATCGCCCAACCTTAACAATTATCAACTTTCTGCATTCTCTACCCAATTTGTATTCCTCATGTGATAATTATAATAGTTAAGTAGTCATATTTATTATTGGTGCACTTCGCAATTCATTCTATGGAGTTAAAAGCTCAAGTGACTTTGCTACACTAAAAGCTGGAATTTGAACCTATACTGTTCCACTTCTATTGCCTTTCATTGCAGGATAATTTAGCAAGGCTTCTCCTTTCGAAATTATCCAAGTGGTAAGGAAATACATACAGATGACAAAACTCAGGCGACATATCAAGTTATCGTTTTTTCTGAATAGCTTCCATACCACCGTACTGCCAATCCATACAGCCCTGAGGCCGTCATTCTGAAGGTCAAGTTAGTTATATGCCAGTTGCCACTTCTATCACGGACAACTCCAGTATCTATGAGAGTTTCTCTTAAAGACTCTCTTAATTCTCTGAAGACTTGCCCTCCTCTTTTCCCACAAGGAAGATAATTACATTGCCATTTACAATATCAATAGAAAACACAAAAAAGATAACCATTCTCAAGTGTACATTATTCCTTAAGAAAAGTTATCACAGCTTCATATAGTTTTGAAGTATTGCCTTTGTAGTCCCCAAATTTAAACTTTACAGGATGAAAATTCCATAGCTATACAGAAAATTGAGTAATAAATCATGAATTCATACTTTACATAACTCACAGAGTAATGTGTACAGCACATATTTACTTATAATGAGGACCAATCTGAGAATACATTCTAGTTAAGCTTCACCAGTCTCTTTTAAAAAGGAAGATATCTTTCTTTATCAATGTTCAAGGGGGAAAGAAGCTTCAGGAGCTGAAATAACCAATAATAATAAGATAAAATTAAAGAAGGGAAATATACTCTATTACAGGAGAAATATGCCCTGACAGTGAAATCTATCATGTTGTTGAATAAGTCCCTGTGGACATAATGGGAACAGTATCTTCTAGATAATTAATGGTATTGTGACCTCGTTGAAAGGGCATATAAATGGAAATTGTGGGGGGAAAATTTACTTTCAATTTTATTATCTCTTTAGGACAATCACAGGAGGAAAAAAGGATTTAAAACATTCATCTGAGAAACACAGTGCCTGAGTATATTTATTTCCCCCTAGGCACCATTTGCAAACATAAAGAAATACTTCTACATCTTATTTTCTGAAACCCAGAACATGGTGAAACTATTTTTCTTCTTCACCATTTTTGAAAAGTTTTTGTTTTCTCTATGCTGTAATTAAATGAAAAAAAAGAAGAAACTTAGATGAATCAATAGTTCAAGATACTTCAGTGTCTATAATAGTTGCCTAACCCAGAAAATTAAATACTTCAGTCATGATATTAATTAAAACCTGTTATCATCTGAAAAACTGTTAGATGACCTTCTCCTCACATCCGTAAGACATGATAATTTTTACTTGTGTTAATCTAGTTTAGGCTATTTTAATCAACAATCCCCAAAGCTCAGTGACCTTAACACAAGGAAAGTCTCTTGCTTCCATAGGGCAATATGGTGTGTATGAGGCTTGGGTGAGTAAAAAGTGCTTTTACTCAATGCAGTTATTCAGAACCCACACTCTCCTCTTTTGATTCCATGATCTATAGAAGAAAAGTGAGTAGACTGAATATGTGGAGGATTCTTTTTCCCTAAGACATGTAAGTGCCATATTTTGCTTCTGTTCACATTGATTGACTTGAACTTCTGCATAGCCACAACAAGATGGAATAAGGAAAGTCTCTTGCTTCCATAGGGCAATATGGTGTGTATGAGGCTTGGGTGAGTAAAAAGTGCTTTTACTCAATGCAGTTATTCAGAACCCACACTCTCCTCTTTTGATTCCATGATCTATAGAAGAAAAGTGAGTAGACTGAATATGTGGAGGATTCTTTTTCCCTAAGACCTGTAAGTGCCATATTTTGCTTCTGTTCACATTGATTGACTTGAACTATCTGCATAGCCACAACAAGATGGAACTGAACTGAGCTGTGTAGTGCCAAAACTGTACTCATAAAGTCATGAACAAAAATCTCTAAGAAGAAATGCTCTGACTAGAAAGAAATTACACTCAGGGCAAAAAAAAAAAAAAAAAAAATTTTGTTTATGAAGCATAAACTTCTAATTTGCAACACTGAAGCCCATTTCTCCAGTCAAGAGAGAATTTTAATTCAATTTTAACTCAATTCACACAATAAATAAGCACTTGCACTTCTAGCCATGCTTTTTTCCCCTTAAAATCACAAAATATAGAGCTCTTCGTTTATTAAAATATTCTGGTGTTTACTTAATATATATACATACTCCCTGCCTCTTGCCATTCTGCACATGTGTGAATCCTCTCCCTTGTGAGTGAATATGACCTAAGACTACCTTCTAGAAAACAGAAAATGATGAAAATAGTAGGATGTATGTCACTGTGTATAAGCAAATATGTAATTACACTACATAGATTATAGCACCCAACTTTCTGGAGTCTCTCTCTTTTTTATTGTCTTTGGAGCAGCAACTGGCCCTGTTGGGAAACTCCACATGTAAAGAAACTATGGATGGTTCCTATAAGCTGAAGGCAGCCTTCACCCAGCTACCAGCAAGAAACTAAAACCCCCAGTTTTATAGCTGTAATGAACTGAGTTATGTAAACCTGAGCAAGCCAATCAACCCTCAGATAAGACTGACGCCTTAGTTGACATCTTGATTGCAGCCTTTCAGTTCAGTTCAGTCGCTCAGTCGTGTCTGACTCTTTGCAACCCCATGAATGACAGCACACCAGGCCTCCCTGTCCATCACCAACTCCCAGAGTTCACTCAGACTCATGTCCATTGAGCCAGTGATGCCATCCAGCCATCTCATCCTTTGTCATCCCCTTCTCCTCCTGCCCCCAATCCCTCCCAGCATCATGGTCTTTTCCAATGAGTCAACTCTTCTCATGAGGTGGCCAAAGTACTGGAGTTTCAGCTTCAGCATCAGTCTTTCCAATAAACACCCAGGACTGATCTCCTTTAGCATGGACTGGTTGGATCTCCTTGCAGTGCAAAGGACTCTCAAGAGTCTTCTCCAACACCACAGTTCAAAAGCATCAGTTCTTCAGTGCTCAGTGCTCTTCACAGTCCAACTCTCATGTCCATATATGACCAGTGGAAAAACCATAGTCTTTTTTTTCTTTTATTGGTAAGTTCTATTTTTTTTTTAATTTTACTTTACAATACTGTATTGGTTTTGACATACATCAACATGAATCTGCCACAGGTGTGCACATGACCTGATGGGCCTTTGTTGGCAAAGTAATATCTCTGCTTTTCAATATGCTATCTAGGTTGCTCATAACTTTCCTTCCAAGGAGTAAGTGTCTTTTAATTTCATAGCTACAATCACCATCTGCAGTGATTTGGGAACACAAAAAAATAAAGTCTGACACTATTTCCACTGTTTCCCCATCTATCTGCCATGAAGTGATGGGACTAGATGCCATGATCTTAGTTTTTTGAATGTTGAGCTTTAAGCCAACTTTTTCACACAGCCTTTCAGAGGATCCAGCTAATCTGTCCTGAACTCCTGACCCATGGATACTGTGAGATAATAAATGTGTTGTGTCAAGCTGCTAAATTTGTAGCAATAGTATTATGTAGCAATAGATCCAGAGAAGGCAATGTCACTCCATTCCAGTACTCTTGCCTCGAAAATCCCATGGACAGAGAAGCTTGGTAGGCTGCAATCCATGAGGTCGCGAAGAGTCAGACACGACTTCACTTTCACTTTCACTTTCACTTTCATGCATTAGAGAAGGAAATGGCAATCCACTCCATCTTGCCTGGAGAATCCCAGGGATGAGGGAGTCTGGTGGGCTGCCATCAATGGAGTTGGACAGAGTTGAACACGACTGAAGTGACTTAGCAGCAGCAACAGCAATAGATCAGTAATACACATAAGACCAAGACCGAAAACTTAAGTATCAAATGTTTTGAGTAAGGGGTGAGGGGAGCTGGCCCTCTTCTCACCCCAGAAGATTGTGGGAAGTAAAACTACTCAGGGACCAGACAGTGAAATAATGTCTAACTTTAATGTTTTGTGTCTAACTTTTCCCTTCACCAAGAAGGACAAGAAAGTCTTACCCTTCTTTCCTGTCTAACGTCCTAAGGAGACATCATCTTTTTGCTGTCCTCTGCACTGTGTTCGTTTGGCCATTTAACAAATCTGAGAACCAGATAGCCTGCCACGGAATCTGCCAAGGCAGAAGCAAGTGGACCTCACAGAAGAACCTGGGGTACACTGTGGGAACACAGGAGATGTGGCAGAGATGCAAAGGCCCACAGCCAGCTAGAGCAGAGGTGAGGTTAAGATAACTGAGGGTAATCCTCAGACTCTGATCAAGCTAAGAGATTCTGTTCTGAGTTTTGTTGTTGTTGTTGTTGTTGTTGTTGTTGTTGTTGGCAAATGCAGGTAAAACAAGCACCAGTCAAGCAAAAAATGGAACATTCCTCAAGAGACAAGAGTAATAGATCTCTAAGATACAAAGTCATTCCTTTCTTGTCTATAGCTACACCATCCTCAATGGGCCTGATCTCCTCAGAGCTATTCCATTCTTTAGGAGATCACATAAGCCCCTCTTGCTGTCTCTATGTCTTCTTTTGATATTTTACAAAAAGAAGCAAAGAAAAGAGAACAAAGAGAATGATTTGCTCATAGAGATTGAACATCTCCTACACATAAGTTTGTTTAAATTACCAGCCAGAACTAAAATCATTAAAAACAACTTCTTTTATGTCCCTATTATGTAGGCGTTTGCATGAATCTAAAGCCTGTTAAAACTCACAGATGTGCACATGTTACTCTAAGTATGTTTTAAAATAATTTGTAGATTTCAGTCTATCTGGATGAGTTTCTTGAAGTAACTTAACCAAGTAAAAGTTTCCCCTTTTTTAATAATAGTAAAAAAGCAATAACAATACTTGTAGCATTTACTATATACTAAAGCATTTTCTAAGCAAACATTCAACTCATTTAATCCTCACAATAATCGCTTTCTAGACAAAGCAGAAGTAAGAAAAGAGAAGACATTGTTTCCCCAAGAACCATTCCTTTTTATCTTAGTAAATATCTGGATCCTTTTTGTTTTTTTTTTTCTTTTCCATTTACTTCTTACATTAGTCATGTGTACTCCGAGATCCTAATCCTTAGTGCTCAGACCTCACAGACACCCAAATAGGTGTCACCATCTGAAGTCCAGTTATTTGAGAAGAGCTTTTGATTTATATTTATCTATTATTATAGGTAACAGTACTATTATGATCATCATCAAGCATAAATATGTAGCTGTATGAATATTATTTTGAGTAAATAAACTCTTAGAAATGAAACAAGGTGGTCAAATAACATGACCATTTTAAACCTGGATGAAGATTGCCCGATTAGCATCTAGAAACCATTTTTATCAGTTTATAATACCATCACGAGTATAAAAAAATCTACTTCAATTTTTAGTAACAAACACTAGGTGTGATCATGAAAATGCTTCTGCAATCTTATAAAAAATAAATATTTTTATGAAATTGGAACTATTAACACTGAAGCTGAGTATATTGCATTATTATACATACATGTTTCATCTTTTGTTGTTTCTTTACAATATTGATTTAAAAGAGCTTTTCTGTATAGCATACATGAATTTTTTGTCACGTAAGCTGAAGATAGCTTTCCTAACTTAACATTTGCTTTTCAGTTTTTCTTTGTCAATAGATAGCATATTTTTGCTGATTATATTTTAAAATAACTAGAAACCAACTTTATTTATATTTTCTTATGTTAGTTCTTCATTTAAGTTTATTATTATAAAACTTATTTCACTGTTAGATCTGTATCCTGTGTCCTTCAGGTATTTTTTTATGAGTCAGCCCTGCCATAGTGCATAGGCCAATATTCTTAGCAATATTAAGGATAAGAAACACATATGTGGTAGGTGAGGGGTTCAGATTAACACCTTTGCACATACCCTGAGCTTTGTGGAGTTACCTGTTTAAAATTTACTCAAAATATGAATTACATCCATAAAACAACTGTTTTACTTATCTTGTGATTATGCAAAGGAATGAATCAATCCTTTCAAGGAAAGTAAAAGCTACGAAATAATCACTTTGTGTTGGAAAAATAGTACTATTGGTTATTACATCAATAACATAAAGATCACAAGCTTCTTTAGGATAGGAACTATCTTCATTTCTTCCATCACTGTTTCCTCAATATCTTACACATGATAAGACAATAAGCAATAAAATATATAGAGTTAATGAAGCACAGAAACATTTTTTTTCAGAATCTGCTTGGAATTAGATATTCATAGAAATTATAATAGGCTTCCCTTATAATAAGTAAACGTGAAGATAAATTTGCCTGATTTTGAAAATAAATAGGAAGAGAGAAAAGGCTCCTTTTTTTTTTTTTTTAGTTTCAAAATAAAATTCCTCTGTGTTTAATATTCAAACTGCTATGGAAAGCTTTATAGATGTTTCTGGGTATTAAGGAAAAGATTCACCCCAAACAGAGGATTTGTGTTGGTCTATATACAGCAATAGAAAATGAAAATTTCTTTTTAATGTGTAGTTAATAAATGAAGTGTGAAGCTTCTTTCTCAGATTAATGCAAAACCAGTTCCTAAGGCTTAATGCCAAACGGAAGAAAAATAATGAAATGACTTACATAAAACTTTTCTGAAAATCAGTGAAAGAATAGAGGTGCAAACAGTGCTAGGAAAATAAATAAAAGAATGTATTTTAGAAACTCAGTTGAAAAATGTGAAATATGTACTGTGGAATGAAAGCAACATCTTACTCTAAGAATTATCAAGCTTCAAAACAGAAAAGAAAAAGGTTTTCACTAAAGGCCTTCAGGAAATAAAATTGATCCTGGAGAAATATATAAGCAACTTCCAAAAAACATTAGAAAAAATAAAATGTGTTATAGAAGACGTGAGTAAAAGAAGGTGATTGTGCTGAATCTCTCATCATTCTCCCCTTCCACCACTGCCTTAGACTCAGGCTCAGTCTCATTACTTGCTTTCAGTAACTGCCACCACCCATTTGATCTTTTATCCTTCAGAAATCTCCAAATCAGCTTGTATAGTGAAATGCAGTCTTTCAAGTATAATCTTTTACCCTGCTCCCCAAAACAAATACTAAGCCTTTTTTTATGTTTTCTTTCTTTACATAGAGTTTAAATCCCCTTATTATGGAAAGACAGAGCTAACACAAACTACAAATTTTACTGCATGGACACAGCACATAATTCCTAGCAGATTATAATTCAGAGGGACTGCTAAAGTGATACATAAAATTTGAGGTAAATTTATGACTTCTCAAACTTACTCCTATTCCTTAGGAACTTGGCTCTAGCTAATTAATCCGGGGATTAATCCATAATTAACTAAAGTTTGTTAATGATTTTTCCATTCATATGCCTTATCTCTACCCTGAAGATTGAATCAAGATTTGTTTGTTTCAGAGAATTCTTGACAATTCAGTTTGCCCTTCCTGAAAGTAGTTTTATTTGCCCTTTCTCTCTCTTTCTGTCTTTGTAATGCTGTGAGTAAAGTTCTCAGGGTCTGGAGATGAACTCTGGCTTGAAATATTATTTTCCTATTTTTTAAGGCACTTTTTTTTTTCATTTATCCTTTCTCTACATAGTGGAAATTCCTGCTCAGTGCATCTGAACACAATCTATCAGTTCACATTCTCTCTCTCTCTTTTTTTTTTCTTTTGAGATCCCTTCTTAGAATTATTTGTCCTCCTAGTCCAACATTACTGTTTGTTCTCCGGTTCATGTATCTATGGTAATTTTAACTATAAAATGCTATTCTGTTACCCATTTTGTAACCTAGGAATATAATATACACTATTATCTAAGAATATTTCTTTGTCTGGCATCATCTCTAATAATTGAATATTATTGTTTCTTTCAGTTTTGTGATGGATATTTTTTATTTGTCCCTTAAAGGATATTTACTCATTCTCTATCCTTCTCTGTTCTCTGGAAATATAAGCCGTTTGGATTATAGCAACTCTTGGCTCTTGCCAATTAGAAATGAGACTATACGTGGTACCTTGGAAAGAGCAACATCTTTGGCTATCTAGCAACTTATTTCTTTCTATCCCATAGTTAAATGCTTCTTCCTGTTCATGCTCCACATAAGGAGGGATATACAGTAGAAAGAAGAAATTTATGAGTTTATTTCAGCCCCAGGTTATCTCATATCCTATAATGATTGGTAGTATTCAGTTTTTTACTTCCAGCTGAACAATAACCCATTTGGATTTCCTAATGAGATCATGTTCCAGATTTACACATGCACATCAACATCCATTAGAACCAAAGGTTACCATGGTATGGCATAATAGAGAATAATCTAGATTAGAAATATCTCAATTGTGACCTAATTCTGATATAAATAAATTAATGTCAGGAAAGTTTCCTCATCACATTGACTTTAGTTTTCTTCTAGAGAAAATAAGAGAACTCTATTTCACAACTGATGAAGATGCTTCCATCTCTAAACGGTGGCCTGTAATTTTTAACCCTTTTACCACAAACACACTATTATGGATTGAATGTGTCCCTTAACATTTGTATCGTGAAATCTTAACTACCAGAATGGGGCTTTATTTGGAAATAGGGTTGTTATCAATGTAATTAAAGTTAAGACGAGGTCATATTGGCATGGGGCAGTGCCTATACTAAAATGACTGGTGTCTTTATAGAAAACATAAAAACTCATGAAAAGAGGAAAAACATATGAAAAGAGAAGAGACACAAAAAGAAGAAAGAAGGCAATCTACTTGCTAAGAGTGAGCCCTGAAACAGATTCTTCTCTAATGGCCTTGGCAGCATGGCCCTGCCAGCACCTCGTTTTTAGCCTCCTGTTCTCCAGAACCATGAGAAAATAAATGGCTGGTTTTCTAAGCTACCCAATTTGCGATACTTTGTTATAACAGCACTCACCTCTGGGTTCCCTTTCCTAGCTTGCTTCCTAAATCTAGTGCTGAAAATCCCTCACTCTCCCAGAGCTATTCTCTTCCCACTCACACCCTCCCCAGTTCCCAAGAAAGAATGAACCAAAAAACTGGTCCTTCTGCATTGTTTCTGTGGGTATGAACTGGATTATGTCACATATTCTTTCTATGTCTAACCAAATTATATATATATATAATTTATTAATTGAAATACCATCAATTATTAAATTATAAAGCAAATCCTTAAGAAACAAATTCCTATTCCCCATCTACTGTGTACCAGAGCATGCCTATGGCAATTTGTTTCAAGAGCATTAATATATACTTGCATACAATACACATAAGTATATCTAGAAACTTCAACAAATAAGTCAAAATGCTATATTAGGAAGTTAATATTTTAATAATAATATATGAGAAACATTAAGTGTGCTTACACACATAGATACACGGAAAAACTAGAAGACATAGGCCTTCATGCTACTTTCTCTAATTTCATACTTGTTTTATTTTGTTTTTCCTTTCTTTCTGGAAGACTGTAGGGCTGTGTGCTATTTTATGTCTTGCCTTCTTGAATTTTCCAATTTCACAGTGTTCTTTTAGTTTGAAGACAGTCGTAAATTATTTTTTGGTCCACCAACTGAATTATCACTTTTCCCATGGGGCTGGAAAACCACTTTTCATAACTACTGTGTCTTATAGTAGCTGGATTTACAGACATTTGAACTCTTTAATATTAGAGTTTATAAAGATTAACTATCATTTTAATTTTTTCAAATAAAATCTTATAGCTCTATGTCTATAAAATCTTATAAAATCTTATGGCTATTATCAAAGAGATAGGAAATAACAAGGGTTGGCAAGAACATGTAGGAAAGGGAATTCTTATGTATTATTGGTGAGAATGTAAATTGGTGCAGCTGCAATGGAAAACACTATATAGTTTCCTCAAAAATTAAAAAATAGAACTATCATGTAATCTAAAAGTTTAATTTCTGAGAATTTATCTGAAGAAAATGAAAATATAAATTATAAAAGATACATATACATTTATATACACACATATGTATGCATGTGTACATATAAATACATGCATACATATGTGTATATACAACATATATATGGACTTCCCCGGTGGCTCAGTTGGTAAAGAACCTGCCTGTAATGCAGGAGACCCAGGTTCAGTCCTCGGGTTGGGAAGATCCTCTGGAGAAGGAAACGGCTATCTACTACAATATTCTTGCCTGGAGAATTCCATGGACAGAGGAGACTGGCGGTACAGTGCATGAAGTCTCAAGAGTCAGACATGACTTAATGACTTCACCACCACCACCACACACATATATATAATATACACACACACATACACATTGCTATGTTTATTGTGGGCTTCCCTGGTGCTCAGAGGTAAAGAATCTGCCTGCCAATCCAAGAGATGCAGTTTCAATCCCTGGATCACAAACATCCTCCTGGAGAAGGAAATAGAAACTCACTCAGGTAATCTTCTGTGGGAAATCTCATGGACAGAGGAATCTAGCTAGCTATAGTCCATGGGGTCACAAGAGTTGGCCACAACTTAGCAACTACACAATAACAACAACATATGAATTGTAGCATTATTTACAATAGCCAAGAATTGGAAGCAAGCAAAGTGTCCATCATAGACAAATGGATAAAGAAGTGATATATTACATATGCATATGCTATATAGTGATATTATATATACATATATGTGATGAAGTATTACTCACCCATGTAAAGGAATGAAATCTTTCCATTTGGGATAACATGGATGGATCTAGAGTATATTATGCTAAGTGAAATAAGTTAGACAAAGACAAATACTATATGATTTCATTTATATACAGAATCTAAAAAACAGATAAACAAAACAGAAACAGACTTATAAACAAACTGGACAAACTGGTGATTGTCAGAGGGAAGAGGGTGGGGAACAGGCAAAATAAGTGAAGGCAATTAAGAGGTGCAAACTCCATTTATAAAATGAATAAGTCACAAGGATATAATGTACAACATAGGGAATATAATCAATATTATAGTAATAACTGTATAATAACTAGACTTGTGGTAGTCATTTCACAATGTATTAAGATATTGAATCATGATGTTATCCACATAAATCTAAGTCAATTATAATTTAATAAAAACGTTTATAATGAGGTAAGCACCTAGGATATGGATATGGAATGAATGAATCTCCCCAAAATTCATATGCTAAAGCCCTAACCCCTAGTGTGGTGGTATTTGGAAGAAAGGTCTTCAAAGATAATGAGAATGAGATAAAGCTTTGACTGAGGAGTAAACATCTATTACTTAAACAACCATCTTTGGTATTTTGCTATAGCAACCCAAGCTGACAAAGACAAATACATTGGACACTGCATATGCTAGCTATGTCATTAATCCCCAAAACTGTGATGTGTGACTGTTAGGTTCCCCACTGAGAGATGAGAACACTGAAGACTGGAAAAATTGGCCCAAGATACCAAGGTAAGTGATTAAACCAGGATCGGGAATTCGGTCAGTGTGATTTATCATACAGCTCGGCATAAGACAACCAATATCACTATACTGACTACAGTCAAAAAATTATTTCATTCAGATGGCTTGCATCATTTAAGGGGAAAGTGAAAATATCCATCAGCTTTTCTGAATACTAAAAATAATCATTACTACCCTTAAGATAATTGCAAATAATTTGGGACCTGAGACATGGAAAAATAATACTGTATTTCCCAGTCTTAATATGCTAGGTATACTCCCTGGTAACTCAGCTGGTAAAGAGTCCACTTGCAATGCAGGAGCTGCTGCTGTTGCTAAGTCACTTCAGTAATGTCCAACTCTGTGCAACCTCATAAACAGCAGCCCACCAGGCTCCCCTGCCCCTGGGATTCTCCAGGCAAGAACACTGGAGTGGGTTGCCATTTCCTTCTCCAATTCATGAAAATGAAAAGTGAAAGTGAAGTTGCTTAGTCATGTCCAACTCTTAGCGACCCCATGGACTGCAGCCTACCAGGCTCCTCCATCCATGGGATTGTCCGGGCAAGAGTATTGGAGTGGGTTGCCATTGCCTTCTCTGCAACGCAGGAGACCCCAGTACAATTCCTGGGTCAGGAAGATCCTCTACAGAAGGGATAGGCTACCCATTCCAGTATTCTTGGGCTTCCCTGGTGGCTCAGTCAGTAAAAGAATCTGCCTGCAATGTTGGAGACCCGGGTTCAATTCCTGGGTTGGGAAGATCCCCTAGAGGAGGGCATGGCAACCACTCTAGTATTCTTGCCTGGAGCTCCATGGACAGAGGAAACTGGCAGGCTGCAGTCCATGGGGTCACAAATAGTCGGAATGACTGTATGACAAAGCACAGCACACACTATGAGAAAAAGAAAGTTTAACTTTCTTCTTCATGGCTATGTGAGTCTAACTTCACTTTGGTTCTAGCAGCCTATTAGCATTTCTTTCATTTTGCAACATGTACAAATCTTACCTGCTCTCTGTCCCCCTCTATGATACTACTATTTCTTCTTAAGAAACATGGTTGATTGCTTGATTTCATTACAAAAAACTTAATTATTGAAGGAATAAGTATTTCAGATACTTTCTGTCTAGAAATGCAAATTGGTTTATATTCAAAGACTTTAAGAAGTCAAGTTTCAAAGTCTCCTTTTAAGCTGATCTGAAACTTGAAGAATGAAACTAGAGACTAGAATTTCTCTTATAAATATGGTCATCAAAGAAACCCATATGCTATTTAGTTCCTATGCTATTATATTTCATAATGAGCTTTGAATGAGAAGGATAAAAGTGAACATTTTTAAAACAGATGATTTATGCAGAGTGGGTCTTTAAAGACAGTTATATATTGATGAAAGTTGTCAGTGTCATTATGTACTTGTCAAATGAAAAGAATTAAAAAAATTTAGACCTAAAAAATGTAAGATTGCATTTTTTTAGAAATCAACCTTAAAAGCAAACAACCAGCTACTGAAGAGTGATTAAATGAATAAAAGACCTGGAGGTAGGAAATGTTTGGTAATGTCAAATGCCAGACATGAGGCTAAATGATGAACATATGCTTCAGTTATTTTACCTTCATTATAATCATTTATTCATTAATTAATTCAAATTTTATTGAATAATTATGGAGAAAGAGACAATGATACTAACCAACTATCTAATTTCCTTTTTTAATGTTTCCCAGCTCCCCTTGCAGTTAAGGAGGAACTTGTGAGTAGAGCTCCAGTACTCTGGAGATTCTCTTACCTGTGTGGATACTCAGTGACTCTGCCAGGTGTCTGACACTTTGTGACGCCATGGACTGTGGCCCATAGGCTCCACTGTCCATGGAATTCTCCAGGCAAGAATACTGGAGTGGGTTGCCATTTCCTCCTCCAGAGGATCTTGCCGACCCAGGGATAGAACTTGCATCTCTTGTGTCTCCTGCATTGGCAGGCAGATTCTTTGCCACTGCACCACCTAGGAAGCGTCTATTTATGTGTAGAAGCTCCAAAATAACATGCATTTCTTCTGGAATTGAATGGAATTCCATTCATTCAATTGATTCAATGGAATTGAATGGAATTCTAATGCAAAGCCCCTAGGCAATTCTCAGCTCCTCATTTCCACAGCTATAATAATCAGGAAGGGGGTATCATATTTGAGGTGATGTATCTACAATATCTAAACAACCTGCACTGCTGAATTACCACACTGATTATCAAAATCTTGACTATAATTATCAGATGATGTCATGTATCAGATGACAAGTGTCCTTAAGAATCACCCAAATCAGCAGTGGGCTTGTCATGAGTATTAAGTGAATGTTTTGTTTAAAGCCAGTGAGTTTTGGGGACTAATACCACAAACCAATCTAATTTTCCTGACAAAACACTTATCATACACACTCATGACAAATATTCACAAATATTCAATTATTTGACAAATATTACTGAATATCCTGTATTTATCAGGCTGTGTGCTAGATTCTGAATATGTACTTGTTAAAAAATAAAATTCCCTGGCATATGGAGCTCATAATCTAATGGGATGCATACCAAATAATATGTCAACTAATTGTTCAGTATCCTATTACCTCATGATTTTTATTAATTTGTTACCACTAACTATTATAGTT
>SJYC01001965.1:0-19369 GCA_006408675.1 Madoqua kirkii | reverse complement strand
TGTGTGGTAGTTTGAGCATTCTTTGGCATTGCTTTTCTTTGGGATTGGAATGAAAACTGGCCTTTTCCAGTCCAGTGGCCAATGCTGAGGTTTCCAAATGTGCTGGCATATTGAGTGCAGCACTTTCGCAGCATCATCTTTCAGGAATTGAAATAGCTCTACTGGAATTCTGTCACCTCCACTAGCTTTGTTCACAGTGAAGCTTTCTAAGGTCCACTTGACTTCACATTCCAGGATGTCTGACTCTAGATGAGTGATCTAGATAATCACCATCGTGATTATCCAGGTCGTGAAGATCTTTTTCATACAGTTCTTCTGTGTATTCTTGTCACCTCTTAATATCTTCTGCTTCTGCTAGGTCCATACCATTTCTGTCCTTTATCAAGCCCATCTTTGCATGAAATGTTCCCTTGGTATCTCTAATTTTCTTGAAGAGATCTCTAGTCTTTCCCATTCTGATATTTTCCTCTATTTCTTTGCATTGATAGCTGAAGAGGGTTTTCTTATCTCTTTTTGCTATTCTTTGGAATTCCACATTCAGATGCTTATGTCTTTCCATTTCTCCTTTGCTTTTCACTTCTCTTCTTTTCACAGCTATTTGTAAGGCCTCCCCAGACATCCATTTTGCTTTTTTGCATTTCTTTTCCATGGGGATGGCCTTGATCCCTGTCTCTCGTACAATGTTATGAACCTCATTCCATAGTTCATCAGGCACTCTATCTATCAGATCTAGGCCCTTAAATCTATTTCTCCCTTCCCCTGTATAATCATAAGGGATTTGATTTAGGTCATACCTGAATGGTCTAGTGGTTTTCCCTATTTTCTTCAATTTAAGTCTGAATTTGGAAATAAGGTGTTCATGGTCTGAGCCACAGTCAGCTCCTGGTCTTGTTTTTGTTGACTGTATAGAGCTTCTCCATCTTTGGCTGCAACTTCTGCTTCTGCTAGGTCCATACCATTTCTGTCCTTTATCAAGCCCATCTTTGCATGAAATGTTCCCTTGGTATCTCTAATTTTCTTGAAGAGATCTCTAGTCTTTCCCATTCTGATATTTTCCTCTATTTCTTTGCATTGATAGCTGAAGAGGGTTTTCTTATCTCTTTTTGCTATTCTTTGGAATTCCACATTCAGATGCTTATGTCTTTCCATTTCTCCTTTGCTTTTCACTTCTCTTCTTTTCACAGCTATTTGTAAGGCCTCCCCAGACATCCATTTTGCTTTTTTGCATTTCTTTTCCATGGGGATGGCCTTGATCCCTGTCTCTCGTACAATGTTATGAACCTCATTCCATAGTTCATCAGGCACTCTATCTATCAGATCTAGGCCCTTAAATCTATTTCTCCCTTCCCCTGTATAATCATAAGGGATTTGATTTAGGTCATACCTGAATGGTCTAGTGGTTTTCCCTATTTTCTTCAATTTAAGTCTGAATTTGGAAATAAGGTGTTCATGGTCTGAGCCACAGTCAGCTCCTGGTCTTGTTTTTGTTGACTGTATAGAGTTTCTCCATCTTTGGCTGCAAAGATTATAATCCATCTGATTTCGGTGTTGACCATCTGGTGATGTCCATGTGTAGAGTCTTCTCTTGTGTTGTTGGAAGAGGGTGTTTGGTATGACCAGTGCATTTTCTTGGCAAAACTCTATTAGTTTTTGCCCTGCTTCATTCTGTATTCCAAGGCCAAATTTGCCCGTTACTCCAGGTGTTTCTTGACTTCCTACTTTTGCATTCCAGTCCCCTATAATGAAAAGGGACATCTTTTTTAGATGTTAGTTCTAAAAGGTCTTGTAGGTCTTCACAGAACCATTCTTCAGCTTCTTGAGCATTACTGGTTGAGGCACAGTCTTGGATAACTGTGATCCTGAATGGTTTGCCTTGGAGATGAACAGAGATCATTCTGTCGTTTTTGAGATTGTATCCAAGTACTGCATTTTGGACTCTTTTGTTTGCTGATTCCTCGAATGCCGATGTTCACTCTTGCCATATCCTATTTGACCACTTCCAATTTGCCTAGATTCATGGACCTGACATTCCAGGTTCCTATGAAATATTGCTCTTTACAACATCAGACCTTGCTTCTATCACCAGTCACATCCACAGCTGGGTATTGTTTTTGCTTGGCTCCATTCCTTCATTCTTTCTAGAGTTATTTCTCCACTGACCACTAGTAACTCCTCTACTCAGTAAAACACTAATCTTATTTCTTCTATGATGGGATTTTTTCAGATGTCATTAATGTCCCAAATCGGATTTAAGAAAGGGAAATGGGTCTCAATTGACCTAATCTAATCAGGTGAACACTTAAAATGGACTATGCTTTTCCTGAACAAAAATATTCAGAGCATGAGAGGAATTTGACCGAAGAAAGATTTACAATTATTACTTTGAAGATGGAGATGCCAACTGGAAATGAACATTGGTGATGTTGAGGAGCTATAAGCAGCTCCTAGCTGATAACCTATAAAGAAACAGAAACCTCAGTCCTACAACTGCATGGAACTGAATTCCACTACCAACTTGAAACAACTTGGAAGTGAATTCTTCCTAGAGCTTCCAGATGACAACTAGGCCTGGCTGACACTTGATATCAACCTTTGAGACTATGAATAGAGAATCCTATTATACCATTTTCAGACCTTTGACCTAGGAACAATGAGATAATAAACACATGCTTTAATATGCTAAATTCATGATAATCTGTTAAACATCATTCTTAAACTAATACAGAAGAGAAATTGTTAAAATCTAACCCTGGAGATTTTTCTTTCTAGTTTTGTGATGTTGGTCATTACTGTCTGCACTTTTGTTTCTTTAACTGTAAAATGCATACAGAATATCCTTTCTTATATGGTTTTTGAGGGGATAAAAGAAGTTGCAGATCCCACTTTTACATTGAGGATTCAGATAAACTTGATTCACAGAGTATTTTGTTAGATTTCACTCCTGTGCAAGAAGCAGGAGCCCTTTCAATATGGCATGCATAAAAAGAGACCTTTCTATTTTGTGAGGCTAGAGACTCCTGAAAAAGAAAGTAAAAAAAGTAAAGTCTGGTCTCACAGTAACTAGAAATTCATAAAGCAATTCCATTCTTGTATAACTTTCTTGGATAGATTTTAATCTCTCCTTTTCATTTCCCAGATTTATTATGATATAATTGATATATAGTTCATAGTTTAAGGTATATAACATGCTAATTTGATATGTATATATATTGCAAAGTGATTATGAAAATAAGGGTTTCCCAGGTGGTGCTAGTGGTAAAGAACCCACCTGCCAATGCAGGTAGATGTAAGAGACACAGATTCGATCCCTGGGTTGGAAAGATCCCCTGGAGAAGGGAATGGCAATCCACTCCATTATTCTTGCCTGGAGAATCCTCATGGACAGAGGAGCCTGGCAGGCTACAGTCCATAGGGTTGCAAACACTTGGACATGACTGAAGTGACTTAGAACATGAAACACATTCAGCACCTCACATAATTACAGTTTTTGTGTATGTGGTGAGAACATTTAAGATTTACTCTTTTAAGAACTTCCAATTATAATTCAATATTGTTAGCTATATTCTTCATGTTATACATTAGATTTCCAGATCTTTTTCATTTTATTGGAAGTCCAATGACCAATTTCTTCTGATTTCTGCCAACCTCAGGGCCTTGGTAACCACCATTCTACCTTCTATTACTATGATTTCAGTTTTTCATACATGTGTAAGCCAGTCCAGTATTCTTGCCTGGAAAACCCCATGGATGGAGGAGCCTGATAGGCTGCAGTCCATGGGGTCACTAAGAGTCAGACACGACTGAACGACTTCACTTTCACTTTTTACTTTCATGCATTGGAGAAGGAAATGGCAACCCACTCCAGTGTTCTTGCCTCGAGAATCCCAGGGACGGAGGAGTCTTGTGGGCTGCTGTCTATGGGGTCGCACAGAGTCGAACACGACTGAAGTGACTTAGCAGCAGCAGCAAGCAAGATCATACGGTATTTTTCTCTGAGTTTTTCACTTAGCACAATGCCCCCAAGGTCCATTTATATTGTTTCAAATGTCAGGAACTTTTTTATTTTATGGCTGAATAATTGTATATGTTCCACATTTTTTATTTGTTCATCCATTGATGAACATTTAAATTGTTTAATTTCTAATTTTCTATACATGTTTCTTGCTCAAAATTTTTGCATTTCCTGTGGCTGTAACTCGACCTAAAGTTGCATTCATGTGTTTCCTACAGCATACATCAGATGGCTACATCATACATCAGATGGGCTAATATGGTCTCAGTATCTCTTAAATTAAGTTATTAAGAAAATGAATCAGATTTCCTCAGTCCAGCCTATGCCTTAATTCACTGTGATCCAATCAGTTGTAGCACTGAGGTGAATACTGTCACATTATCTGAAGCTAAGGAGCAGGCATGAAGAGATACACTATGTCCAAGGCAAGAGAAACCCAATTAAGACAGTAGATGTTGCAAGAGAGAATCAGAGGGCAGACAGACTGAAACCACAATGACAGAAAATTAGCCAAATTGATCACACAGACCACAGCCTTGTCTAACTCAGTGAAACTAAGTGATGTCTTGTGGGGCCACCCAAGATGGACAAGTCATGGTGGAGATGTCTGACAGAATGTGGTCCACTGGAGAAGGGAATGGCAAACCATTCTAGTATTCTTGCCTTGAGAACCCCATGAACAGTATGAGAAGGCAAAATGATAGGAAACTGAAAGACGAACTCCCCAGGTCAGTAGGTGTCAGTATGTTACTGGAGATCAGTGGAGAAATAACTCCAGAAAGAATAAAGGGATGGAGCCAAAGCAAAAACAATACCAAGTTGTGGATGTGACTGGTGATAGAAGCAAGGTCCGATCCAGTAAAGAGAAATATTGCATCTGATCAGTTCAGTTCAGTAGCTCAGTCTTGTCTGAGTCTCTGCGACCCCATGAATCACCGCACGCCAGGCCTCCCTGCCCATCACCTGGAATGTTAGGTCCATAAATCAAGGCAAATTGGAAGTGGTCAAACAGGAGATGGCAAGAGTGAACGTCGACATTCTAGGAATCAGCAAACTAAAATGGACTGGAATGGGTGAATTTAACTCACAAGACAATTATATCTATGACTGAGGGCAAGAATCCCTTAGAAGAAATGGAGTAGCCATCATAGTCAACAAAAGAATCTAAAATGCAATACTTGGATACAATCTCAAAAATGACAGAGAGATCTCTGTTTGTTTCCAAGGCAAACTATTCAATATCATGGTAATCCAAGTCTATGCCCTGACCAGTAATGGTGAAGAAGCTGAAGTTGAACAGCTCTATGAAGACGTACAAGATCTTTTAAAACTAACACCCAAAAAAAGATGTCCTTTTCGTTATAGGGGACTGGAATGCAACAGTAGAGTGTCAAGAAACATCTGGAGTAACAGGCAATTTTGGCCTTGGACTACAGAACAAATCAGGGCAAAAACTAAAAGAATTTTGCCAAGAGCATGCACTGATCATAGAAAACACTCTCTTCCAACGACAGAAGAGAACTCTACATATGGACATCATCATACGGCCAACACTGAAAACAGATTGATTATATTCTTTGCAGCCAAAGATGGAGAAATTCTATACAGTCAGCAAAAACAAGACTGGGAACTGACTGTGTCTCAGATCATGAACTCCTTATTGTCAAATTCAGACTTAAACTGAAGAAAGTGGGGGAAACCACTAGCCCTTTCAGGTATGACTTAAATCAAATCCCTTACAATTATACAGTGGAAATGAGAAATATATTTAAGGGATTAGATCTGATAGACAGAGTACCTGATGAACTATGGACAGAGGTTCATGACATTATACAGGAGACAGGGATCAACACCATCCCCAAGAAAAAGAAATGCAAAAAAGAAAAACGGTTGTCTGAGGAGGCCTTACAAATAGCTGTGAAAAGAAGGGAAGTGAAAAGCAAGAGAAAAGGAAAGATATACTTATTTGAATGCAGGTTTCCAAAGAAGAGCAAAAAGAGATAAGAAAGCCTTCCTCAGTGATCAATGCAAAGAAATAGAGGAAAACAATAGAAAGGGAAACAAGAGATCTCTTCAAGAAAATTAGAGATACCAAGGGAATATTTCATGCAAAGATAAGCTCAATAAAGGACAGAAATGGTATGGATCTAACAGAAGTAGAAGATATTAAGAAGAGGCAGCTAGAATACACAGAAGAACTGTACAAAAAAATCTTCATGACCCCTTTAATCACAATAATGTGATCACTCACTAAGCACCAGACATCCTGGAATGTGAAGTCAAGTGGATCTTAGGAAGCATCACTATGAACAAAGCTAGTGGAAGTGCTGGAATTCCAGTTGAGCTATTTCAAATCCTAAAAGATGATGCTGTGAAAGTGTTGCACTCAATATGCCAGCACATTTGGAAAACTCAGCAGTGGCCACAGGACTAGAAAAGGTCAGTTTTCATTCCATTCCCTAAGAAAGGCAATGCCAAAGAAAGCTCAAACTACCACTCTTGCACGCATCTCACACGCTAGTAAAGTAATGCTCAAAATTATACAAGTCAGGCTTCAAAAATGCATCAACTGTGACCTTTCAGATATTCAAGTTGGTTTTAGAAAAAGAGGAATCAGAGATCAAATTGCCAACATCCACTGGCTCACTGAAAAAGCTAGAGAGTCTAAGAAAAACATCTATTTCTCCTTTATTGACCATGCCAAAGCATTTGACTGTGTGGATCATAATAAATTGTGAAAAATTCTGAAAGAGATGGAAATAGCAAACCACCTGACCTGTCTCTTGAGAAACCTGTATGCAGGTCAGGAAGCAACAGTAAGAACTGGACATGAAACAACAGACTGGTTCCAAACAGGAAAACGAGTACGTCAAGGCTGTATATTGTCACCCTGCTTATTTAAGTTATATGTACAGTACATAATGAGAAACACTGGACTGGAAGAAGCACAAGCTAGAAAGAAGATTTCTGGAGAAATGTCAATAACCTCAGATATACAGATGACACCAACCTTATGGCAGAAAGTGAAGAAGAACTAAAAAGCCTCTTGATGAAAGTGAAAGAGGAGAGTGGAAAAGTTGGCTGAAAGCTCAACATTCAGAAAATTAAGATCATGGCATCCGGTCCTATCACTTCATGGCAAATAGATGGGGAAACAGTGGAAACAGTGGCAGACTTTACTTTTGGGGGCTCCAAAATCACTTAAGATGGTGATTGCAGCTATGAAATTAAAAGACGCTTACTCCTTGGAAGGAAAGTTATGGCAATCTAGATAGCATAGTAAAAAGCAGAGACATTACTTTGTCAAGAAAGGTCCATCTAGGCAAGGCTATAGTTTTTCCAGTAGTCATGTACGGATGTGAAAGTTGGACTATAAGAAACTTTAGCACAGAATGATGCTTTTGAACTGTGGTGTTGGAGATAACTCTTGAGAGTCCCTTGGACTGCAAGGAGATCAAACCAGTCAATTCTAAAGGAGATCAATCCTGGGTGTTCATTGGAAGGACTGATGTTGAAGTTGAAACTCCAATACTTTGGCCATCTGATTCAAATATCTGACTCATTTGAAAAGCCCCTGATGCTGGGAAGACTGAGGGTGGAAGGAGAAGAGAGCTGAAGGAGAAGAGGACGACAGAGGATTAGATCTTTGGATGGCATCACCGACTCAAAGGACATGAGTTGGGTGAACTCCAGGAGTTGGTGATGGATAGTTGAGCTTTCAGCCAACTTTTCCACTCTGTCCTGTGGTTCATGGGGTCGCAAATAGCTGGACATGACTGAGTGACTGAACTTAACTGAACTGACCCTGAAGCTATCCCTTTCAGACCATGAGGAGTTGGAACTCCAAGAGATGGTATAGATTACAGAAGACGGTGATGGTCATCTTATTGTATAGAAGGACTGAGAGCTTCTAAAAAGTGGTACTGAGTAATTTACAACTCTAAAAACAATTAAAAAGTGTGATTTTCTGTAAAAATCATACGAAAGAGGATATTGTATACTGCTTCAGAATTTTAGGTAGAGATCCAAAACTGAGATTAACAAACTCCAGTTTCTCCCATGTGCTAGATGAAAGTACCACAAAGTTAAACAGCATATTTTACCGGTTTACCTAGGAAATTCTCAAAATGGTCCTTAGACCATGACTCCATCACCATCATCATTTTGTGAAAAAAGAAAGAAAGAAACTATGTAAAGAAAATGTTTTGAAGCAGGTTAAGTAGGAGAGCCATATATTGTCATCCTATGGAAGACTGTTGGTACCCCCCTGTCCAAGATATGGAAAAGACAAGAAAACAACTAGTATAGAAATTCATTCCCTGGAAGGAGAGATGAGTAGCCCAGGCCTTGAACATAAAACTCCTTATTCAGAATAGTGGCTGATGAATACCGTGGAATTCTTTATCATTGTTGTCACTTTGTTTGTCTTTTGAAATGGAGGATAAGGAAGAGAATCACAGAAATATCAGATCAGAAGAACAGAGCCTGAACTTTCAGAGTTTTATGTGGAAAGAATGGATGAGTGAATTTCCCACAAGTCAAGTAAAAAAAGGAATAAAAATTGAAAATGAACCATTTGTCAATGCTCTGTCCTTATAGAGGAAGAAAATATGGATTAAATGACTAAAAACAGATCATGAAAGGTTATTCCAGGAATATTAATGAATGAAGCAATGGGCATGAGGTAAAAGGAGTTCTAATGGGATTTCCTGAAGAACAGTTTTCCTTCCTATCTATGGGGGATTAGGTCCAGGGCCCCTCTGAATACCAAACTTCCTGTTGCTCAAGTCCTTTATCTAAAGTGGTTTCCTGTTTACTGATAATCTAAGCACATCCTCCTGTATACTTTAAATCATCTCTAGATTACTTATAATACCTAAGACAATGTAAATGCTATGTGAATAGTTGCCAGCATACAACAAATTAAAGTTTTGCTTTAAGAAATTTTCCAGATTTAAAGCAAACAAACAATTTTTTGATCTGTGGTTGGTTCAATCCAAAGATGCAGAACTTGCCTGTATGGAAGGATGACCATACTTAGGTAACTATTTAGAATACCTATTTCTGAAAACACATTAATACACAGACTTTAACAGTGGAACCAAGTGATGCACCTTGGGTCTGTGTCAGGTAAATCTCCATTCCATTTACCTGAGCTAAAGAAGCCGGGGCTTCCCTGGCTGCTCAGAGGGTAAAGAGTCTGACTGCAATGCAAGAGACCTGGGTTCTATCCCCAGTTCAGGAAGATCCCCTGGAGAAGGAAATGGTAACCCACTCCAGTACTCTTGCCTGGAAAATTCCATGGATGACGGAGCCTGGTAGGAATACAGTCCATGGGATCACGAAGAGTCTCACATGACTGAGCAACTTCACTTCAAAGTAGCCAAAACCAAAAGTAATAGTGTATGAGGAGGAGGGGGAAAGATCCAAGGAAGAAAAGAGCAGACATACTGTCTTCTTCAGTGCAGATTTCTTGGATCACAGCTTGTGTCTGAGCAAGAATGCAAAAGAATGGTGAAGGAGAAAATGAGATTTTGAAACTGGCTTAGAGAGGAGAGTACTTTTTAATACCTGTAAAATGACTGGAAAGAAGGGAGGCACAAAAGAATATGTTTGAAAGCAGTAATTAAGAAAATAAAATAAAACTGTCATGTGAGTACCCCACCAAATTTAGACTGTGAAATATACCATTTTTTTAACAGAATAAGAATTTTGAAAACCAAAAGCTTATGCAAAATGGATGTTAAAAATTTAAAAAAGTAAAACATATAAATCCAATAAAATGAATAATCATGTAAGATTAAAATGGGAAAGGACTTTGTATAAATGATGACTAAAAAATAAGCCATATAGTTCTGATTAGACAGCACTTAAATATTAAATATATATTTCTATACTTAGTTATATATAATATTTTAAACTATGATTAAAAGTTCAATAGACATTCACAGATTTCTACTTTTTGTTTCACTGTCTCAGTGAGCTTACTAATTTTAACAATGTCATTCTGGAAAAAAATCCTTATATAATTGTTAAAAGTACTTAGTTTGTATTCTCTAATTTCTTATGTATGTGGATTAAAAAAAAAAAGAGAGAGATGTATGTTATTTACCTGTCACATACATATACCACACATATTTGACTGCACTCATTTAAATTTAGATTACCTGAAAATGCTTATCTATGCACTTTCATCAACATATATACAAATTTCACCACTCCTGCCTGAATCATTGGCATCAAATACCTGTGTTACTTTGAACTAATTGGCTTGAAGTGTCTCTTCTCCCTCTCAGATTCCAGGAGCTGCTACATGCAATTTTTCAGTTTTCTGCTTGTTTATTTATGTTCTTAGTCCTGTTGATGTAATGAAATTTATTAACATCTTCCTAACTTTTTAACCTCCTGGGATAAATATAGTTTCCAAAAAATATATGAAAAGATTAAGAATCTGTAGTCCATATTTTTTGTCCTTTGTGATATGTAAGTCAGGTTTTGTGACAATTTCATAAAATAAATTGGTTAGAAATTTAAAACATTATTGGTAAATTTTGCCAAGTTACTTTTGAATTGATAATCATACCAATAATTTTTAGAATACTTGTTGAACTATCACCACTAGCCAGTAGTTGGAATTTATATAAAGATAAAAAACAAAGTTTTTGATAGTTGAATTCTTTGATATTTATTTAAATTTTTAAAAATGTATTTCCTATTATGTATAAACATTTTTCCATATCATGGTTTCCTCTTTTTAAATAGTGCATGTCCTCTGGCTATTTTTCTTAGACAGTTTGACAGTCTGAACCAATGACTTAAATGTAAAATTATAAAATTCTGATTGAATGAAATTTATTAACATCTTCCTAACTTTTTAACCTCCTGGGATAAATATAGTTTCCAAAAAATATATGAAAAGATTAAGAATCTGTAGTCCATATTTTTTGTCCTTTGTGATATGTAAGTCAGGTTTTGTGACAATTTCATAAAATAA
This sequence comes from Madoqua kirkii, assembly GCA_006408675.1. Classification (NCBI taxonomy): domain Eukaryota; kingdom Metazoa; phylum Chordata; class Mammalia; order Artiodactyla; family Bovidae; genus Madoqua; species Madoqua kirkii. The sequence continues at coordinate 8,363 of SJYC01001965.1, read as the reverse complement.
ATTGGTTAGAAATTTAAAACATTATTGGTAAATTTTGCCAAGTTACTTTTGAATTGATAATCATACCAATAATTTTTAGAATACTTGTTGAACTATCACCACTAGCCAGTAGTTGGAATTTATATAAAGATAAAAAACAAAGTTTTTGATAGTTGAATTCTTTGATATTTATTTAAATTTTTAAAAATGTATTTCCTATTATGTATAAACATTTTTCCATATCATGGTTTCCTCTTTTTAAATAGTGCATGTCCTCTGGCTATTTTTCTTAGACAGTTTGACAGTCTGAACCAATGACTTAAATGTAAAATTATAAAATTCTGATTGGGAGGACTTATGATCATTCGTCATGATCCAAAAGTCCAGACTCTCTAATACAGACCCAGTTCTCTCTCCACCTCTGCACTGCTCACCATGGTCATGCTAAAAAAAAAAAAGCACAGCCACTTCCCTAGGGATACAAAACCCATCAGAAAAAAACAGGTACAGCCATTGCAGATCACACTACATAGCACACTCAATAAATATATGTTAAACAAATTATATTTTTCTGAGCAACAGTTTGTCCATCAACCCACATAAATCTCCAGCCCAATTGTTCAGAAAATATCTACTTTTCTGTTTTCCCATAGTACTTATTCACATTTTTTTATTATATTATGCTTCCCTTGTAGCTCAGTTGTAAAAATCGTCATGATCCAAAAGTCCAGACTCTCTAATACAGACCCAGTTCTCTCTCCACCTCTGCACTGCTCACCATGGTCATGCTAAAAAAAAAAAAGCACAGCCACTTCCCTAGGGATACAAAACCCATCAGAAAAAAACAGGTACAGCCATTGCAGATCACACTACATAGCACACTCAATAAATATATGTTAAACAAATTATATTTTTCTGAGCAACAGTTTGTCCATCAACCCACATAAATCTCCAGCCCAATTGTTCAGAAAATATCTACTTTTCTGTTTTCCCATAGTACTTATTCACATTTTTTTATTATATTATGCTTCCCTTGTAGCTCAGTTGTAAAAAATCTGCCTGCAATGCAGGAGACCTGGGTTTAATCCCTGGGTCAGGAAGATCCTCAGAGAAGGAAATGGCAATCCACTCCAATATTCTTGCCTGGAGAATCCCATAGACAGAGGAGCATGGCAGGCTACAGTCCATGGGGATGCAAGAGTTGAACATGACTTAGTGACTAAATTTCATAATTTAATTTTATTGTATTTATTCCATTTTACATTACATTTGAGACCTGGGTTCGATCCCTGGGTCAGGAAGATCCCCTGGAGAAGGAAATGGCAATCCACTGCAGCATTCTTGCCTGGAGAATCCCATGGACAGAGAAGCCTAGTAGGTTACAGACCATGCGGTCGCAAAGAGTCAGACTCGACTGAGTGACTTCATTTCACCTTTTTCACTCAATATTTTAGCCACATGGATATATTATAAAGTTTCTAGCTGTCATAGCCTCATAATACTCAAAAAGTCACTCAAGTTTCAGATTGCAATTCACCTATCTTTTAAATAATGTGAACCATCCATTCATATACTAATTTTTTCTAAATATTACACCTATTTTATCATGCATAAGCACTCTAAACTCTTTCAAGACAAGAGACCAACTAAATCTACATGATAATAGCCATAATAATAATACTGTAGAAAACAGGTCATAGAATTAAATTTAGGAAGTAAGTTCAATTAATGGGATAGCTGGTGAAATCTCATTATATTCAGTGTTACTTCACTAAAGAAAACCTTCATGTTTCAATCATCTGTAAGATAATTATTAGCTTCTTAACATTTTATTTTATGATGTTTAGTTTACAAGGACATGCTGAGGTACTTCAGTAATGGAAACATTTGTAAAAATTACAAACCAATAAAAAGGAATATAGATGCTTATCTCAAACTCATCCCAGCAGATACTACTTTTCCATTTGTTAACTCTAAATAAAATAACTTTAAAGTTGATTTTCCTGAGAATTCAAAGGTGACAATATGCCAATATAAATGTATAGAGCATTTGTGGTATCATGTACTGTAGTGAGTTAAATGGTACCCCTCCACCTTGCCCCAAAGAGATATGTTCAAGTCCTAATCCCTGGTACATGGGAGTGTGATCTTATTTGAAAACACAGTTTTTGCAGAGGTAAAGATAGTAACAAACTAGATTAGGGCAGATGCCAAGTTCAATGACTAGTGTTTCTACAATAGAAAAGAAAGGGGAATTTGGACCCAGAGACACAGAGGAAAGAGATGACAGACAGGACTGAGGCAGGTATAAGCCAAAAAATGAGAAAGACTGTCAGCAACCATCTGAAGCTAGGAAGAGGCCAGGAATAACTTTCCCTTGAAACTTCAGCAGTTCTATAGCATTGTCAATGATTTAATTTTGAATTTGTAACCTCTAGAACTGTGAAAAAAATAACTGGTTTTTTTTAAGCCATCAGTTTATGGTCCTTTTTACAACAGCCCTAGAAAACTAATATGAGTACCAATCATATTAATACATGTAAAATGTTTATTTATGTGCTATGTACCCAAACACAAATATTTACAAATAGGAAAAATGAAATATTTTCACAAAAATCAGGTATACGTTCAAAAATGTCAAATGGAAGTTCAAACATCAGAGAAAAAAGGGTAGAAAGATATGTTTCTAATATAATGAATATTGTTATTTTAACAAACAATATTTGAGCATTAATGTAGGCTCTATATTATGACAGCTACAGAGGGTACAAGAGCTCTGCTCTAGAGGTAGACACAGGTAGGTAGAATAAGTACAGTTTTGTTTGTTTGTTTGTTTTCTAAATGAACTGATTGAGGTTTATACTAAATCTTATAGGAACACCAGGATTGATCACTTATGTGAAATGAGAGCAGGTAAAATCAAGAAAGACTTACTGGTGATGGGGACAGAGGAGTAGTAACTTTTGAACCACACTGTACATAAATTGGAGAAGGAAATGGCACCCCACTCCAGTGTTCTTGCCTGGAGAATCTCAGGGACAGGGGAGCGTGGTAGGCTGCCATCTCTGGGGTCACACAGAGTAGGACATGACTGAAGCAACTACGCAGCAGCAGCAGCAGTACACAAATTAGCTGGAAAATCCTGTGCGTGGAAAGTGGGGATAAGAGGAGAGACCATATTATAAATTGTAGGGACATCCTGCTAAACCAAAAGCCAGGAACAATTAGTCAAGAACATCAGTGAGATATGAACAGAGAAATAAAATTAAGTGTAGGAAGAGGGAGTAGATAAGGATGGAGGAGTAACATAAAAAAGAATATAAGGTCATAAATCAACCTGTTCATTAACAAGAACAATGGATTTGTTGCACAGTGGGCTTATGGTTTGCTTTGATTTTCTCTATGTGCCAAATTATAGTATTATATCTTATGCAATTAAAAATTATTACTCATGTAGTAATAAAAATATTTAAATATAAGATGTTACATGAAATAATGTCCAAATTTGCCCTTTTCCCTACCTAAATGCTGTTGTGTGTCTATGAAAAAGGATAGGAAGAAAATAAGTTTGCTAACTGGTTGTCTTTGAGTGGAAGCACTATGGGGGATTTCATTTTCTCATTTACACTTTTAGATTTTCAAACTTCTCCACATTAAAATATTACTTTCATAACTAGACAATTATTTGTTTAAAAACTTTAGAAGCATAATAACAATTAAGCATCTGGTAACTGCTTTAATGGAATAATGTTTTTATTTTTGGAATAGCTCTTGCTTAGCATTTTATGTTTGATTGTCTTCAATGCTTGTCATCACTTCTGTTCATTTATTGTCTTAGTTATGCATTTTAAAAATTAATAATAAAGGTGCTAATTACCTCATTAATATCTCTTCTATTTACTATGAATATTAACATTCACATCTAACTGTAGTTTTCTCCCACCGTGAGCTGTCTGCATTCAAAAGTGTTACCTATTTGTATTGCTTCTTTTATCTTTTAATCATTCTATCAAGAGGCTCAGAACTGCCTAGACAAAGAGAATAAGATAATTGAATGCTGAACCTATTTCTTATTCATTTACTCTGAGTTCCATTCTCCAGATGTAAAAATCCCTGTATGTTCCCTTCTGGGTTTGCAAAAGGACCATAATCTTATGTTTTAGAGCATTTAAAACTCATGACTTAATCAGTTCAGTCGCTCACTTGTGTCCGACTCTGAGACCCCAATGGCCTGCAGCACGCCAGGCCTCCCTGTCCATCACCAACTCCCAGAGTTTACCCAAACACACGTCCATTGAGTCAGTGATGTCATCCAACCACCTCATCTTCTGTCCGCCCCTTCTCCTCCCACCTTCAGTCTTTCCCAGCATCATGGTTTTTTTCAAAGGAGTCAGCTCTTTGCATCAGGTGGCCAAAGTATTAGAGTTTCAGCTTCAACATCAGTCCTTCCAATGAACGCTCAGGACTGATCTCCTTTAGGATGGACTGGTTGGATCTCCTTGCAGTCCAAGGGATTCTCAAAAGTCTTCTCCAACAACACAGTTCAAAAGCATCAATTCTTCGGCGCTCAGCTTTTTTTTATAGTCCAAATGTCCCATCTACACGTGACTACTGGAAAAATGATAGCCTTGACTAAACGGACCTTTATTGGCAAAGTAATGCCTCAGCTTTTTAATATGCTATCTAGGTTGATCTTAACTTTCTTTCCAAAGAGTAAGCGTCTTTTAATTTGATAGCTGCAGTCTCCAGCGACTCACAGCCACCGCTCCCTTGACTTAATAGAACATTAATTTTTTAAAAATAACATTATTTTTCTGCACATTACAATACTGAATAGATGAGAATACACAACACATCAAATGGTAGAAACTATTTCCCTAGTGAAAAATCATTTTTTCAAAATAACATAGGAAGATATAGTTAAAGCAGTAAAATAGCCAATCTATCAGGTATACTCTCTGACTCACCATTTTTTTCTAACCATTAGGGACATTTTCATTCTAATTTTAATTTTCAGATTTTTCAAAGATCTACCCAGTTCTTACTGCTTTCTTGTAATTGCAATTTTGCTGTAAAATAAAAATTGTTTATATAAGGATATGATTATGAGTTTTATAGTCATGAAAGCTCTACAAATCTTTACATTATGTTACATAGAATTGTAGAATTGGTTCCATCCTCTTGTAGTCTGTCCCTGGGCCTATTATTGGATTTTGTTATTATTATAATTTTAGTGTATAATATATCTGGCTGAAACAAGCACATACTTGGGACAGAATAACACAAAAGTAAAACTAGTGAGTGTATGAATTACATTCAAATTGATCTCACTTTAAAAAAACAAATATTTGGAAAAAGGAGCCCACATTTTTTAAAGTACACATGAAAATAGGTTAAATGAAAATGTTTTGTTTCTTTACATTATCTAATGTATTGTTTCTTCGGGGTATTATGTTTTGTTTAAATGCTTTTTCAACTGTTTTGTTTTTATTTTTAAAGATATAATTCTTTATTTAAAAGGTGAAAATTAAATAGTTTTTACTAGCAGAGCAAATCTTTAAAAATAAGATACTTTTTAAGAAATGTAGTATTTTCTTACTAAACTTTGCCTTTTTCAATTTTTAAAATACATTCAAATGCCAGCATATTTTAGTGGAAAAAAGATTAATTTAAAGCACTGTCTAAATGAACTGTATTCATTCTTTAGAATCTATTTCAGACATTTCTGTCTTCCAGAAACATCAAGCTCATTAATCAAAATAATTTGGTAGTTTTGATACACAGTGGCTGTAAGTAGTCGGCTTATCTAGCTTAGGTTTTTCAGCTGAATCACAGAGATGCCCAGGTTTACAACAGTCACTTATTTAACAATCATTAATTATTTACTACCTGCCAGGCACTCGGTACAGCACTGCATCACAGTTTATGAAAGATACAAGGTTGTCATACTTCTCATGGAAATATTAGCTGTATATGCAATAAATAATTAAAAAGCAAAGACATCAGTTTAACAACAAAGGTCAGTATAGTCAAAGCTATGTTTTTTACAGTAGTCATGTATAAAGAAAGCTGAGCACCAAAGAATTGTGCCTTCAAATTGCGGTGCTGAAGAAAACTCTTGACAGTCCCTTGGACTGCAAGGAGATAAAACCAGTCAATCCTAAGGGATATAAACCTTGAATATTCATTGGAAGGACTGATACTTAAGTTCCAAGAATCTGGCCACCTGATGCAAAGAGCTGACTCATTGGAAAAGATCCTGATGCTAGGAAAGATCAAGAGCTGGAGGAGAAGGGGGCAACAGAGGATGAGACGGTTGGATGGCATCACTGACTCAATGAACTTGAGTTAGGTCAAACTCCAAGAGACAGTGAAGGACAGGGAAGCCTGGCGTGCTGCAGTTCATCGGGTCACAGAATCAGACACGACTGAGTGACAGAACAACAATAATCATACAATAATAAATGCTACAAAAATACTGAAAATATATAATTGTGATTGAGTCGTTTTCTCTAAGGTCTTATTTAAACACTAAGAAGGATAGAGTCAGTCAAAGAACAGGGAAAAGAGTATTCCAAGAATGGGAAAGCTAAGATATACATAGAAAACCAGCCTTGGTGAGACTGAGTAAAAGTAAGAATAGTATGAACTTAGATTACAATAGAAGGAAATGGCTTGTAAATCAGGAAGAGGAATTTGATTTATATTTGAAGGGAATTAGGAATTAACAGATTCACTTCTTCAAAGGACTATCTGATTGCTGTGTGAAGACTGATTTAAAAATTGAGAGCAGTTTTCAAAGTCTTTTGCAGCCTTTTGTACAAGAGATGGTAGCACAGGTCCAGAGCATTAGTGTGGAGCTGGATGGAAGTAAAATTCAGTGCTTTTGGAGACAGAGTCAGAGAGACTTACTGATGAATTGGACACAAGGTGTAAAGAAAGAAAACAAAGATTTTCTCCTGAAGCAAATGAGTATATGCTTGCAGAGTTCATAGCAATAGGATAGAACAAACAAGTTGGAGGTGACTGTTAACAAAAATTGTGTTTTGACCATGCTAACTGTGAGATGTTTACTATCTCAAATAGCTCAAGCAAGTAAACAAGATCTTACTGTATAGCACAGGGATCTATAATCAATATCTTGTGATGGACCATAAAGGAAAATAATATGAAAAAGAATAAGTACTAATATAAATGAATCACTTTGGTGTACAGCAGAATTGATACAACATTGTAAATCAACTATACTTCAATAGTTTTTTAATAAAAAGATCAAGCAAGAAGTTGAATAAAGGAGTCCAGAATTCTAAGAAATGTTCTGGATTGGACCTTACCTATTTAAATCATTGAAATGATAGTCTTTATTTTCATGAGACTGTGTGAAATCTCCTAGGAAGACTGCGGATAAAAAGAGGAACAGTTAAAACAGTGAAGAAAGACCCAGATGAATTCCTGTATTATTCTAACATTTATGAGTATAGCATAGAAAGAAAGGTCAAAAGTCATATGGGGGCCTTTGAGGTAACAGGAAGACTAGAAGAGGGAGATGTAATAGAAGTCAAGAGAAAAACTGATTCAAAAAGGAGGAATAGATAATTAAGTCTACTATAGTTAGATTTTAAAATATGAAGGTTATGGATGACCTTGGCAATAGCAGCCTCTGTGGAGTAGTCATGATCAAATCATTACTAGAGCAGGTAGAAGAAAGAATTGAAGAGATAGAGATAATAACTAGAGATAACTTCTTCAAGTTCTTTTTTTACTGTTTGTTTTCTGTTTTTTGGTTGCACTTTTTTTTTTTTTTTAAGGAAACGCAGGAGAGAAATGAGAGAGTAATTAGAAAGGAATAAGGAAAAAGGTTAGATCATGTTTTGCTAGATTACATTTTATTCGGGCTTTGCCATTTATTATTATTTAAGATAAGACATTATTAAAATGTGTTTATCTGCAGATGGGAAAGGTTCAACAAAGAGGGAGAAATTGATGATATCAAGAGTAGAGAGACTATTTCAGAAAAAAAAAAATGTATTAGTCTCTGGTTTATCTGTTATGCCTGAAGTCCGAGTCCCCAAAACTGAGAGAATAAGACGTTCACAGTAATGCAAAAGCATAAAGGGGTTTTATTTCTAGCTTGAGTTAGGGTTCCCATCTCATCCAGCACAATGGAGTCTTGATGAGAGCCCCGAGCCCTGGACTACAGTAGTATTTATAGGTTTAGGACAAAGACAGGGAGTTGGCAAGGAGAGATTGGTTGCAAGGGTTTCTTGACATCTCCTAATTGGCTAGATTTTCGAATGCGAGGGCTTTCTTAGGGGGTTTCCATCCTCATCCCGATTGGCTAAAACCAGGCTACAGGGAGCATGCTGATTGGTCAAGCTACACTG
>SJYC01001964.1:0-10122 GCA_006408675.1 Madoqua kirkii | reverse complement strand
GAAGCCAATAATCTGCTTTGCTGGATGCCTGATGTCCTCTGCCAGCCTTCAGAAGTTGTTTTGTGGAGTTTATTCCATGTTGAAGTGTTCTTTTGATGAAGTAGTGAGGGAGAAAGTGTCCTCCCCGTCCTATTCCGCCACCATCTTTTTTCCTCCTCCGGGATTGTGGTATTATACGGTGGTTTTATTCCTAGTTTTTAAAGGAATCTCCATACCGTCTTTTGTAGTGTTTGTATCAGTTTATATTCTCACCAACAGTGCAAGAGTGTTCCCTTGTCTCCACACCCTCTCTAGCATTTATTGTTTGTAGAATATTTGATGGTGGCCATTCTGATCGATGTGAGGTGATATCTCATTGTGGTTTTGATTTGCATTTCTCTAATAATGAGTGACGCTGAGCATTTTTCATGTGTTTGTTAGCCATCTGTATGTCTTCGTTGAAGAAATGTCTAGGTCTTTTCCCCACTTTCTGATTGAGTTCTTTGTTTTTCTGGTATTGAGTTATATGAGCTGCTTATATATTTTAGAAATTAATCCTTTGTCAGTTGTCCCATTTGCTATCATTTTCTCCCATTCTGAGGGTTGTTTTTTCACCTTGCTTATAGTTTCCTTTGCTGTGCAAAAGTCTTAAAGTTTAATCAGGTCCTGATTGTTTACTCTGGTTTATATTTATGTTACCCTAGGTGGGCCACAGAGGATCTTGCTTTGATTTATGTCATCACGTGTTCTGCCTATGTTTTCTTCTAAGAGTTTTATAGATGCCAGTCTTACTTTTAGGTCTTTAATCTATTTTCAGTTTATCTTTGTATATGGTGTTAGGAAGTGTTCTAATTTCATTCTTTGCATGTAGATGTCCAGTTTTCCTGCTTCCCTTGTGGCTCAATTGGTAAAGAATCTACCTGCAATGCGGGAGACCTGGGTTTGATCCCTGGATTGGGAAGATCTCCTGGAGAAGGGAAAGGCTATGCACTACAGTATTCTGGTCTGGGGGATTTCATAAACTACTATAAAAAGAAGAGAAGTGAAAAACAAAGGAGAAAAGGAAATATATAAGCATCTGAATGCAGACATCCAAAGAATAGCAAGGAGAGATAAGAAAGCCTTCCTCAGTGATCAACGGAAAGAAACAGAGGAAAAGAACAGAATGGGAAAGACTAGAGATCTCTTCAAGAAAATTAGAGATAACAAGGGAACATTTCATGCAAAGATGGGCTCCATAAGGACAGAAGTGGTATAGACCTAGAGAAGCAGAAAATAAGAAGAAGTGGCAAGAATACACAGAAAAACTGTACAAAAAAGATCTTCATGACCTGGATAATCACAATGGTGTGATCAGTCACCTAGAGTCAGACATCCTGGAATGTGAAGTCAAGTGGGCCTTAGAAAGCATCACTAGGAACAAAGCTGTAGGAGGTGATGGAATTCCAGTGGAGCTATTTCAAATCCCAAGACATGATGCTGTGAAAGTGCTGCATTCAATATGCCAGCAAATTTGGAAAACTCAGCAGTGGCCACAGGACTGGAAAAGGTCAGTTTTCCTCCCAATTTCAAAGAAAGGCAATGCCAAAGAATGCTCAAACTACCACACAATTGCACTCATATCACATGCTAGTAAAGTAATGCTCAAAATTCTCTAACCCAGTCTTCAGCAAAACATGAACCATGAAATTTCAGATGTTCAAGTTGGCTTTAGAAAAGGCAGAGGAACCATAGATCAAATTTCCCACATCCACTGGCTCATTGAAAAAGCAAGAAAGTTCCAGAATAACATCTATTTCTGCTTTCTTGACTATGCCAAAGCCTTTCACTGTGTGGAACACAACAAACTGTGTAAAATTGTGAAAGAGATGGAAATACCAGACCACCTGACCTGCTTCTTGAGAAACCTATATGCAGGTCAGGAAGCAACAGTTAGAACTGGACATGGAACAACAGACTGGTTCCAAATAGGAAAAAGAGTACGTCAAGGCTGTATATTGTCACCCTGCTTATTTAACTTATATGCAGAGTACATCATTAAACCCTGGGCTGGAAGAAGCACAAGCTGGAATCAAGATTGCCAGGAGAAATATCAATAACCTCAGATATGTAGATGACACCACCCTTATGGCAGAATGTGAAGAGGAACTAAAAAGTCTCTTGATGAAGGTGAAAGAGGAGAGTGAAAAAGTTGGCTTAAAGCTCAACATTCAGAAAACAAAGATCATGGCATCTGGTCCCATCACTTCATGGGAAATAGATGGGAAAACAGTGGAAACAGTGTCAGACTTTATTTTTCTGGGCTCCAAAATCACTGAAGATGGTGATTGCAGCCATGAAATTAAAAGACGCTTGGTCCTTGGAAGGAAAGTTATGACCAACCTAGATAGTATATTCAAAAGAAGAGACATTACTTTTCCAACAAAGGTCCATCTAGTCAAAGCTATGGTTTTTCCAGTGGTCATGTATGGATGTGAGAGTTGGACTATGAAGAAGGCTGAGCACCAAAGAATTGATGCTTTTGAACTGTGGTGTTGGAGAAGACTCTAGAGAGTCCTTTGGACTGCAAGGAGATCCAGCCAGTCCATTCTAAAGGAGATCAGCCCTGGGATTTCTTTGGAAGGAATAATGCTACAGCTGAAACTCCAGTACTTTGGCCACCTCATGCAGAGAGTTGACTCACTGGAAAAGACTCTGATGCATCACCGACTTGATGGATGCAAGTCTGAGTGAACTCTAGGAGTTGGTGATGAACAGAGAGGCCCAGCGTGCTGCAGTTCATGGGGCTGCAAGGAGTCGGACACAGCTGAGCAACTGAACTGAACTGAACTGAGCTTTCCAGTTTTCCCAGCACTGTTTATGGAAGAGTCTGTCTTTGCCCCACTGTATATTCTTGCCTCTTTTGTCAAGAATAAGGTACCCGTAAGTTCATGGGTTTAATTCTGGGCTTTCTCTCTTGTTCCATTGGTCTATATTTCTGTTGTTGTGCCAGTACCATACTCTCATTATGACTGTAGCTTTGTAGTATTACCTGAAATCAGGAAGGTTGATTCCTCTAGCTCCATTCTTCTTTCTCAAGACTGCTTTGGCTATTTGGGGTCTTTTGAGTCACCATATGAATTGTGAAAATTTTTGTTCTAGTTCTGTGAAAAGTGTTATTGGTAATTTGATAGGGATTTCATTGAATTTGTTGATTGCATTTGGTAGCACAGTCATTTTCACAATATTGATTCTTCCTACCCAGGAACATGGATTATATCTCCATCTGTTTATGTCATCTTTGATTTCTTTCATTAGCGTCTTATAATTTTCTGTGAGCAGTTCTTTGTCTCCTTAGTTAAGTTTATTCCTAGGTATTCTTTTTGTTGCAGTGGTTAATGGGATTGATTCCTTAATTTCTCTTTCTCAGTTTTCATTGTTAGTATATAGAAATGCAAGTGATTTCTGTGTATTGATTTTTTATCCTGCAACTTTGCAAAACTGACTAATTAACTCTAGTAATTTTCTGATACTATTCTTAGGGTTTTCTATGCACAGTAGCATGTCATCTGCAAACAGTGAGTGCTTTATTTCTTCTTTTCCAATCTGGATTCCTTTTATTTCTTTTTCTTCTCTGATTGCTGTAGCTAAGACTTCCTGAACTATGTTGAATAATAGTGGTGAAAGTGGATACCCTTGTCTTGTTCCTGATCTTACAGGGAATGCTTTCAGTTTTTCACCATTGAGAATGTCTGCTGTAGGCTTATCCTATATGGCCTTTACTATGTTGAGGTAGGTTCCTTCTATGCCCATTTTTTGAAGAGTTTTTTTATCATAAATGGGTGCTGAAATTTGTCAAAGGCTTTTTCTGCATCTATTGAGATTGTCATATGATTTTTATCTTTTAATTTATTAATATTTTGTATCACATTGTTTGCTTGACATACATTGAAGAATCCTTGCATTCCTGGAATAAACCCAACTTGATCATGGTGTATGAGCTTTTTGATGTGTTACTGAAATCTGTTTGCTAAAATTTTTTGAGAATTTTTGCATCTACATTCATCAGTGACATTGGCCTGTAGTTTTCTTTGTGTTGTCTTTGTCTGGTTTTGGTATCAGGCTGATGGTGGCCCCATAGAATGAGTTTGGAAGTGTTCTTTCCTCTGTAATTTTTTGAAAGAGTTTTAGAATAGGCATTAGCTTTTCTCTAAATGTTTGACATAATTCTTATGTGAAGATAGTCTGTATCTTTTGGTTGGAGCATTTAATCCATTTACACTTAAAGTAATTATTGATATATATGTTCCTACTGTCATTTTCTTAACTGTTTGGGGTTGATTTTGTAGGTTTATTAATTTTTTTTCTTCTCTTGTATTTCTTGACTATATAAGCCCCTTTAACAATTGTTGTAAAGCCGGTTTGGTGGTACTGAATTCGATTAACTTTTGCTCGCCTGATAAGCTTTTGATTTTTCCATCAATTTTGAATGAGATCCTTGCCAAGTACATTATCTAGGTTATAGATTTTTCCCTTTCAGTACTTTAAATATATCCTGCCATTTCCATCTGGCCTGCAGTTTCTGCTGAAAGATCAGCTGTTAAATGTATGGAGTTTTCATTGTATGTTACTTGTTGCTTTTCCCTTGCTGCTTTTATTTTTTTCTATTTATTTATTTATTTGTTTGTTTATTTATTTATTTATTGCATTTAGTCTTTGTTAGCTTGATTAATATGTGTCTTGGCATGTTTCTCCTTGGGTTTATCCTGTATGGGACTCTGTGCCTCTTGGACTTGATTGATTATTTCTTTGTCCACGTTGGGGAAATTTTCAACTATAATCGCTTCAAAAAGTTTATCATACCTTTTCTTTTTCTCTTCTTCTTGGATCCTTATTCAAATATTAGTGCATATAATATTGGTCACAGAGGTCTCTGAAACTATCCTCAGTTCTTTTCATTCTTTTTACTTCTTTTCTTCAGACGTCATTTCCAGCATTTTATCTCAACTCACTGATTCATTCTTCTGCTTCAGATATTCTGCTGTTGATTCCTTCTAGAGTATTTTTAATTTCAGTAATTTTGGTATTTGTCTCTGCATGTTTATTGTTTAATTCTTCTAGGCCTTTGTTAATTGACTATTGCATTTTCTCTATTTTGTTTTCAAGGTTTTTGATCATCTTTATTATCATTATTCTGAATTCTTTTTAAGGTAGTTTTCTTATTTCCTCTTTATTTATTTGGATTTCTGTGTTTCTAATTTGTTCCTTCATTTGTGTAGTATTTCTCTGCTTTTTCATTATCATTTTTTAATTTATTGCGTTTAAGGTCTCCTTTTCCCAGGCTTCAAGGTTGTATTCTTTCTTCCTTTTTGGTTTCTGCCCTCCTAAGGTTGGTCCAGTGGTTTATGTAAGCTTTGTAGAGGATGAGATTTGTGCTGAGTTTTGTTTGTTTGTTTGTTTTTCCTCTGATGGGCAAGACTGAGTGAGGTGGTAATCCTGACTGCTGATGATTGGGTTTGTATTTTTGTTTTGTTTGTTGTTTAAATGAGGCATCCAGCACAGGGTGCTACTGGTGGTTGGGTGATGCCAGGTCTCACCCCAGGGAGCTGACAGTCTAACAGAGGAAAGTGAAGCTGTTGAATGGCCTCTGTGGGATTCAGAAAGATGACAAGATCCCTCAGGAGGCAAGAAGGGACCCTGAAGGGGTGGGGAGCATAAAGTGTGCGGAAAACTATTAGAAGTATAAAATGCAAGCCATTCAGAGATAAGCTAGTTTCACTTTTTTGTGGGGAAAGGTGTGCAGTGGTGAGGTTTTGTGGAAGAGACGGGCATAAAAGAATCTCTAAAGATGTGTGAGGGTGGGAGCACATGAGACCAGTCATGAGCACTGCCACTCCTCACAGTTAGGTAAACCCTTCATACACTTTTGATATTTACCACAAGGACATAATTTTCTTGTTATAATTCCATAAATAATTCTTTTGAAAATAGAAAGAGAAAATAAGCACAGCCACAACCTACTTATTCCAAGTTTGTGATCAGATACATTTTCCCATTTGAAATGCAAATGAGAACTAGGATAAAAGTAACAGGACCACAAAGCAGTTCAGCTGACTTTAAAACCCAAGTACTGCAATTCTTATAGTTTCCTCAACAGAGAAAAGCTGAAGTCCTCACTCAGCACTTAGGTATTCATATTGTTATATGTCATTCTAATAAGCTGTATTCTAGTTTCCCAAGCAAACTTTGGAGGCAATGAGCCAGAAAGACCAAAGTTTCAGATTCATCTTTTAGCTCATGAACATCATCTCAAGAAGAGGAATCTAATATATGCTGTATATCCTGCACTATACAGCCTATCTGTATTATCTGTGTTCTTAATAGAGACCAAATATGTGTACACCTATATAACTCTGCATTTGTCATGTCACCTATATAAGCTTTCCTTATTTGTAAAATGATAAAAATATAACTTGACAAAAATTGTCATGTCCACTAAATGAAATTCAAGAACATAGAGCACAATACTTGACACATGGCACTTAGACATGTTACTTCTTAACTCACTGTGTATAAGCAGGAAATTAGAAGACTACAGTAAAAGACCTACTGGCATTGAGAACATGGAGAGTAATGAGCCAGTAATTGATAAAGACAAATAATGAGGAATAAGGTAGACATGATTAATAACATTGAAGTATAGGAGTCCACACACATTAAGAAAAATCTACAGTTGACATCATACTAAACTCGAAAGACTGCTTTCTTCTAAGATCAGGAATAAGACATGGATGCTCTTTCCCACCTTTTCTACATTTCACTGGACATTCTAGCCAGGACAATAAAGCAAGGGAGTAAAATTTAAAATGCAATCACACTGGAAAGGAGGAAGTAAAACTAATTTCACTGGCAGACAACATGATCATTTCTGTAGAAAACTTGATGGATTCAACAAAAAAGCTACTGAGTTTAGCAAAGTTGTCAAATATCAGATAAATATACTGAAGTCAATTATATACATACAATGAACAATCAGAAATTCAAGTTTATAGCAAGTGATATTCATGAATCATGCATGTGTGCATGTAGGCTAAGTTGTTTCATTTGTGCCCAACCCTTGAGATCCCATGAACTGCAGCCTGTGAGGCTCCTCTGTCCATGGAATTTTCCAGGCAAGAACACTGGAGTGGGTTGCCATGCTGTCCTCAATATCATTCAAAATAGTGTCAAAAAATCATGAAATCCTTAGGGATAAATCAAATAGGTACAAGGACTGTACCTTGGAAAATTATAAAACACTGCTGAGAGCAAGGGGGAAAAAAGGCCTAGAAAACAGATTAAGATATTGGCTGTCACAAATTGATCTATCAAGTTAGTATAATCCCCCCCAAAATCCAACAGGTTCTTGGGGAAATTTTTTAAAGCTAATTTTAAAATTGATAAGGAAATGAAAAGAACCTAAACAGCTAAAACAACTAGAAATGTAGGGAAAAAGAAGAATTAACAGAGTCTGATTTCAAAACTCATTATACATTAAGGAAGATAATGTGGTACTGTAATTGAGATAGAGTCCAAAAGTACACTTAGACATAGACAGTTGTTTTTTTTCAACAGAATTGTGAAGGCAATTGAGTGGAAAAATATACTCTTTTTGCAATAAATTATGCTGAAACAATTGGATATCCCAACCCTCTGGAAAAAGTTCAATCTGTATCTCACATCATGTAGAAAAATTAAACTTAAAGGCTATAGGAATTTTAGAAGAAAAGAAATGGGAAAGTCTTTGTGTGATTTGGGTTAAGTAAAGATTCCTATATATGACAAGAAAAGCACAATCTAATCAAGGAAAATAAATTATAAATTGGAGTTTATCAAAATTAAACCTTCTGCTTTTTGAAAGACTCAGGGAAAAAGACTAAAAAGATAAGCCATAGACAGAAAGAATATATTAGAAAATTACTATCAGATAAAGAAATAATACAGATAATATATAAAGGACACTGATAACACAATAATAAATGAAACAGATCACCTAATTAAAAAAAATGGCAAAAGATTTCAACAGATATCATCAAGGAGAATACCCAGATGGCAGATAAGCACATGAAAAGGGCTAAAATTAAAACGATTGGCAATGCCAAGTGTTTGCGAGATTGTGGAGAAACTAGAACTGCCACAATATTGTTGATGGGAATGTAAAATGGTACAGCTGTCTTGAAAAAATATTTGGCAGTTTCTTAAAAAGTTAAATATAGATCTACCATATGACCCAGCCATACCACTTTTAGGTATCTTCCCAAGAGATATGAAAGCATATGTTCATAAAAAGCCTTGCACATGAAAGTTCAAAGTATTTGGAACTGATAACACAATAATAAATGAAACAGATCACCTAATAAAAAAAAATGGCAAAAGATTTCAACAGATATCATCAAGGAGAATACCCAGATGGCAGATAAGCACATGAAAAGGGCTAAAATTAAAACGATTGGCAATGCCAAGTGTTTGCGAGATTGTGGAGAAACTAGAACTGCCACAATATTGTTGATGGGAATGTAAAATGGTACAGCTGTCTTGAAAAAATATTTGGCAGTTTCTTAAAAAGTTAAATATAGATCTACCATATGACCCAGCCATACCACTTTTAGGTATCTTCCCAAGAGATATGAAAGCATATGTTCATAAAAAGCCTTGCACATGAAAGTTCAAAGTATTTGGAAAAGCACAAATCTGTAGACATTAAAAATTATCAAAACATAAATATACAAATAGTGATAAATTCAGTCAGTAGAATATTAATCTATAAAAAAAGAATAAACTATTGATGTACACCAACATGATGAATTTCAACCATAGTGAGCAAAAGAAGCCAGAACATAAGAGTACATGCTACATGATCCCATTTATATAAAATTCTAGAAAACACACTGACTTTTAGGGATAGAAAGTAAATCAGCAGTTGCCTGTGTATGGGTTTAGGGAGTGGGGTGAGGCAGTAGTGAGGATTCCAAGGGGGCACAAGGAAACTTCCATACTAACAGTATGTTCATTTTCTTGATTATGATGATAGTTTCATAGGTATGTGAATTTGTCATAACATCAAATCACACCTTAAATATTTATAGTTATTTTGTTAACTATTCTTAAGTACAGCTGTTAAAGGAAAAAGAGATCAGGTAGGGGGATGAAGAGTTACAGCGGGGAGAGAGTCAGGTGCAGTTTTAAAGAGCTTGTTCAGAGAAGTCCCATTAAGAAGGTGAAATTTGGAAAAGGGCTTTATATGGGCAAAGAAGTTACCTAAATACTAAGGGCACAACCTGGCAAGGCCCAAGGGCAAGAGTGTGCCTGGTAATGAGACCAGGTGCCTAGGGGACCTGTGTAACAGATGAAGTCAGAAGGGTCCCAAATCAGTCTTGCAGATCATCTGAAGGTTTACGGCTTTCACTAGAAGTAAAATGGGGAGCTATTAGAGGTTTATATGCAGAAGAGTGACACGATCTATTTAAGTTTTAAATGAATTTCCCTTTGTGAAGGATAACCTTTAGGGGGACAAAAGTAAAAGTACTGAGACCAAATAGGAGGCTGTTACATCATTTAGATGAAAGATGATGGTGGCTTGAGACAGAACAGTACCACTAGAGGAGGTTAAAACTGGTTGGATACAGGATATACTTTAAGGGCAGAGTCAATTGTTTTTCCTGGAGGATTGGAAGTGGAATATAAGACAAAGAGAAAAAACTCCTTGAGTTAGCTTTCAGTCCTGTTCTCTTCTTGTCAATTATCTCTGAGAGATTTTCAATTTTGTATTTCTTTCAATGCAATGTCATAATCCAAAGATTAACCAGTGTAGAAGGACCCTTCTATATTTCTCATTCCCTGTGGATTTGACTAACTTTGTTTAGTGCTATATCTTCACCTTATTGACAAAGTGAACTTACAAACAAAAGACTGCATCTGCTTATCTTCTGTTTTCATCAAAAATATGTTTCAAAATTGGAGGTCATTTTTTGAATGGATTCCATTTATTTGGCATATCTTAAAATAGATGTCTAAATCATCAAAACCAAACATGTCATATAACGTTCATAAATGTTATAAATCAGTAATTTTTAGGATCTTTATCCATTTTTATAATTCAAACCAGGCTTTAAGGTAATTCAATTT
>SJYC01001963.1:0-11856 GCA_006408675.1 Madoqua kirkii | reverse complement strand
ACAGATAGCCTCTTTGTTATTTCATATGTACCAGAAATACAAAGAAAAGGAAAATGCCAAACTAAATGAGTTAATCAAATAAGATAACACAAAACAAATATAACTGAATCTCACTTCTGAATGTTTACAATACTAACAACTCAGAAATGATTTTTGAAAAACTACTCATGACCAATAAGGTTTGATGCAACATTCCAGAGATTTCACATTATAACATATATTAATGTTTTCAATAAAATATCATAAAGAACACTGCTCCTTATAAAAGTTAATTCAGGAAAAACAACTAGAAGGAAGAAAAAATAATGAGCATTAAACAAATGTATTTAAGTCATTACTTTAGCAGTATCATGAAGCCTAAAAGTTCATCACAACTGTCTATTTTACCTGCCCATTCCATGTCATCAATCTCTTCCAGCAGAGATTCCAAGGGGCTCTCTCAGGGAACAAACCTTGATCTCCTGTATTGCTGGCAGATTCCTTACCATCTGAGCCATTATGGAAGCCTATTAACTATTTTTGTATCCACCAATAAAAAACTTCTTCCCTTGGACAGAAGGAGTTTTAAACTGACTAGTGTCAAAAATGGATTAAGTCAGATAGCAAAACTCTTGAAGTGGGTTATTAGGGACTTTATATTTTCATTCCTTGGTTTCCAAACTGTGTGTTCTTGATATGATGTAACTGATCACTGGGTCTGAAGTGAAGTTGCTCAGTCGTGTTCAACTCTTTGCAGCCTCATGGCCTGTAGCCTACCAGGCTTCTCTGTCCATGGGATTTTCCAGGCAATAGTCCTGGAGTGGCTTGCCATTTCCTTCTCCAGGGGATCTTCCCAACCCAAGGATCGAACCCGGGTCTCCCACATTGTAGACAGACGTTTTACCGTCTGAGCCACCAAGGAAATCTAAGACATTACTAAGATTTTTAGGATGGAATACACGTCTCTCAAGATAATATCTATTAGCTGATACCAAAACCAAGTCTTAAGCCATTTCATTCTAATATCAATGTAATTTCTTCTTAGTAGTGGAATACAGAGTAAAACTAATGGATTCTACAGTTGTAAGCCACTGCCATAATTCTGGACTATTCCCTTAGCAGAGACGTCAGTGTGTGAGATTCCATGTTAATGGATAAAATATTCTGTAAAATCCTAAATATGATGCTGCCTAAAGAGCTTTTTGTTTAGATAGCAAATATTTACCAGGAATATGTTTTTATTCTGTATAATATCACTATCCCCTCCATAATGAGCACTGTCTAATATAATCACCATTTATGAGGGAACTCACAGAAATCCACAGGAAAGGGTGACATGCTGTAATTTAACCTTGGCCTCTGTTGTTTAAAAATCAGGCACTCAGTTAGTAATATCCAAAACAACTTTGGTGACCCTGGAAACAGATACTAATAGAATGTCAGCAATACAGGTGGCTTGTTTAGGAGACACAGGTAAAAACAAGCATGGAATGGTAAAGCGGGGCAGGAAAAAAAGAGTCAGTAAGGGCTGAGTTATTAAGCCAGCTACCACAATGAGCAAAAGGGAAAACTCTGAGAAAAAGCATAAAATAGACACCTTAGAACTGATCCATCTTACTGTGAGGGAGCTAAGGTATTTATACAATTCCCACTGGTCATTTGTTGATATTTACTCTTGGGTTGTTAATTACCAGTAAACTTTGGTCTGAGGCATGTATGAAAAGAAAGCCAGGAAGAGAGTTTAGGCACAGATGCAGTTGTTGGCAGCTTGAAATCATCTAAACACAATGAAAATGTAGGGTCCAAGGCATACTGGCACTCAGAGCAACTGCTACAGCTTTAATCTCTGGAGACCATGACCACATAGACTCAGCTAGCGAACATCAGAAGGCTTGGGGGAGGCGGGGAGAAAGGTGCCATTCAAAAACAAATCATCATGTTATTAAGAACCTTCTCTAATAATCAATACACTCTGGTAGCATTTATATTGGTCATAAAAAATGCGTAATTGGGCAGGTCCATTCACACACTTGCCTTTAAACCTCCCTGTCATTACTTTTCCTATCTTAATCTTTATAAACTCATTAGTCAGCCAAACCACTAGCAATTGCTCATGAAGCAGGGTAATGCATACCTCAGGCAGTAGTTTTCCACATGACAAAGATAACCAAATATAACAATCCAGAGATATGCTCAGTGGGAGTCAACTCTTTGGGGACAACTATGGAGCATGGATGTAAAGCAGCAACCATCTACTTCTGGTATACTAATTCAACACTTTTTCCTCCCTTTTAACATAGAACAGGGAATTCACCATAAAAAATGGGTCCAGAGAGAGGCAGTAAGGCAATGGGAGCAGGCAATATAGGAAAATGCGTATGCAAGTGTCATTTCCGGGATTTTCTCAACTGGCTTCAGTACTAACTCCTATAAAACATTTCTATTTTACAGTGAAATGCAAAATCAGGCAAAATTAAGTGCATATAAACAAACTATTAAGATATATTTTTTGAAAGTTTGACTCAAATTATTTTTTGGCATCCAATAATCACATGTTCAGTCTTTAGTGGTTCTGTTCATAGAAGCTGCTTTTGAATAGAGAATATATTGTCTGAATAAGAGGATATTATTTATTCAAAAATCCTAGAGGTATTATTAGTGATGACCAGAGGCTCCATATAGCATCTGTTTTTTTTTTAATACTTTATTCTATTTTACAATATTGTATTGGTTTTGCCATACATTGACATGAATCAGCCACAGGTGTACACGATCTCCCAATGCCGAAGCCCCCTCCCACCTCCCACCCCACACCATCTTCCCAGATCATCCCGTACACCAGCCCCAAGCATCCTGTATCCTGTATTGAACATAGACTGGCGCTTAATTTCTTATACGATAGTATACATCTCTGTTTCCAACAGAGCTTTCCAGTAGTTGAGTGTGCTGACTCAGAAGGACTCAGGTGGCGGGCAGCTTGTAGCACAGGATGGACCTGATATGAGATTTGTTTTCCTCTGGTCCTACTCAAAACTGACAGCCTGCAAGCAAATGTTGGCAAGAGCCAGAGGAGCCTACAGAGAGGGTGAGATAGCAGGTTCAGCATGGGGAGGCAACCCAGCCAATGCTCAGTGGATTTAGGGCATCCATGTTGAAAGGTTGTTGTTGAATCACGACGCCGGGATTCTTGGCCTCCGGAGGAGAAGAATTCAATCCAGGGCCAGAGACGAGGCTTGAATCGCTCAGAGCTTTTGTGTAATAAAGTTTTATTAAAGTATAAAGGAGATAGAGAAAGCTTCTGACATAGGCACCAGAAGGGGGTAGAAAGAGTACCCGCCTGCTAGTCTTTAGCTGGATGTTATATAGTCACCAGCAGTCTGTTAATGAAAGAAAGGAATGTCTCAAAACTTAGAATGGCACCAGGCCCCTCACCCATAAGATGTATTTTGGGATAACCTTAGCTCTAAATGGTTTATCTTGGGCCATAAAATGATTAACTTGAATATTGAGGAAGGGCAGATCACCATATAAATAGTTTCATTTACATAGATTAGAGGAACATTATCGGAGTATTGACATACTGGTTTATCAAGTAGGTTCTGGGCCCAAAAGGCGGAACCGACTTGAAGACAGAGTTTGGGGTAAATGCACAGTACATTAGCATAGCTTAAGATAAACATTTCCATAAGAAAAAGGCAATGTTTAACTTTAAGTGAAACTAGGTGTCATTATAGCAACACAGAATTTTAAGAGAAACCTCTTTTTAAATGTGTATAGAGAAAGAGAAAATATCTCTAGTTTGTTTCCTCCTGCCGCTTAAGAGAGGTAAAATGTCTGACACTTGCCGGCTATTTCCTCCGTTTGGAGACCCCTGGCCTTCCTGCCTGTTACCCTCTCAATGTGATACTCATATAGCAACTTCTGCTACTCAACAGATGAGAACAGGTGCACTACTACTTTCTTTGGTAACAAAAATCAAAATTTTTGGCACATAAAAATTTCTCAACCAACCTTCCAGGAGTAGTTATAAGAATTAGAGTTTTAAAAATCAAAAACAAAAAGTATTACCACCTCCACCAACAAATAAGCTCTTTGAAGGCATGGCATGGGATAGCAACCATGACACTGATGACTTGATGGCCCAAGATTTGGAGAGATTTTTAAAAAAAAGGAAATACATGAAGATGATGAACTCAACTTTCATACAGTCATATGCCAACAGAGATACAGCATAGACACCAAAGAGAAAACAATGCACCACAACTCGTAGCTGTCTCATGTAGCTGAGGAGATGAAAATTGAAATGAGGGGCCCCAAGGAGGTGGCCTTGTTACATCATGATCAGAGAAGATAATAAAATGGTAGGGAAGACATCCCTTTTCCCATTAGTCAGAAATCAATGTATGTATTCTGTAATTATAAGTGCATATATCTTTACTATATATTATGAAAATGGAGAAATAACCACTGTGTGGTCCTCGGTCCCACACAACCCTGTGAGACACAATTAGGCCCAAACTTCATCCATCCTCTGACCTCCATAGAGTCCTGCTATGAGTGAACCACAAAGGACTTCTGGATGTTTGGTAACAAGAGTACATTAGCATTTGGCATCCAATAATCACCAGAAAGTCCAGATGTCTCACTTTGCCAAGTATAAATTCACCTTGGTAAATTTCTACAGGATACTTTTTTGTAAGGTTCATAGCTAATCAAAGGAATTGATTCACATATCTTGAGGCCTAAGGATTCATATTTTATTCCTCAATTTTATTTTTTTAAACTATCATGTAATTAAGTTGAATTTATATACAGTTCTACGATTTTTAATACATGTAGAGAGTCATGTAACTACCTCTACTATTAAGACTATTAATTCCAAAAGCCCAAAAAACTCTCATATCAACCCTTTGTAGTGACACCAACTTCCCAGCCCTGAACCACTGATCTGTTGTCTGTATTTTGCTTTTTCCAGAATGTTATACCAATGAAATGTAACTTTTTCTAGACTGGTTTCTTTCACATAGCTAATGTCTTTGAGAGTTCTTCAAATTTTAACATGTCATATTTCATTCCTTTATATTGCTGAGTAGTAGGGTATAGACGTGCCACAGTTTATTAATGCAAATACTGAAGCACATTTGGATTGTTTACAGTTTTTGAAAATTATAAATGGGGTTGTTAAAAATATTTGCATACAGATTTTTTTTGTGTGACCATGTTTTCATTTTTCTAGAGAAATTATCTAGGAGTTAGGTTTCCAGGAATATATTCTAAGTGAACATTTAATTTTATAAGAAGATGCCAAAATGTTTGCAGAGTGGCTATATCATTTTGTATATTTACCAACAATACATGGAACTTTCACTTGCTCTACAAACCTGTTAATACTTGGCATTTTCAGGACTTTTTATTTTAGCCATTCTATTAATAATATATGCATAGCTGTGTTTGTCGTGAAAGTTGCTCAGTTGTGTCCAACTCTCTGCGACCCACGGACTATACAGTCCACGGAATTCTCCAGGCCAAAATACTTGAGTGGGTAGCCTTTCCCTTCTCCAGGGCATATTCCCAACCTAGAAATTGATCCTAGGTTTCCTGCATTGCCGGCAGATTCTTTACCAGCTGAGACACAAAGGGAAGCCCATGTTTATCATGGCATAGCTTTAATTTGCATTTCTCTGAAGGCTGATAACAATGAACTCTCTCATGTGCTAAATTGCTTCCCATAGCCTGCATTGGTGAACCAAGTCTTTTTCCATTTTTTAAAATTTTGATGATTTTTTTCTGTTTCATTTCAGAATTAGATTTTCATTTTAGATTTTCTCTATGTGCCTGGCACAATGGCAATCAATACATAAATAGACTCCGGAAAGACCTAATGAGATACCACAATAAAAGAGCTTAAAAAATAGAAGGAGAGAGAAAACTAGATTCACTGAAGAGGAAGTTCATATGTTCAATCAGTTCCGTTCAGTAGCTCAGTCGTGTCCGAATCTTTGAGACTCCCACGAATTATAGCATGCCAGGCCTCCCTGTCCATTACCAACTCCTGGAGTTCACTCAAACTCATGTCCATCGAGTCGATGATGCCATCCAGCCATCTCATCCTCGGTCGTCCCCTTCTCCTCCTGCCCCCAATCCCTCCCAGCATCAGGGTCTATGTTACCAGGAGTTATATGTCCTAAGGACAAGGAATAAAGCAAATGTTCTACTTCTTAGAAGTAGATGGCCTATGGTAAGAAAATATATAAGGATTAATGCTATGAGATCAAACCTAGTAAAGCAAAGAAACATTTTAAGTAACTAGCAGAATATACCTCAGTTTCAAGGTTCGCCAGAAAAAAATGGGTGTTTTAGATCAGAAATTTACATTTGTTCGGTAAATACAACAAAAGACATTGTTGTTGGATATACAGAGGTTGCAGAAATGTCTTAACTCTTCATATGGAAAGTCAACAACTGACAGTTTTTACTCTGTGATTATAATACTACTATAAATAACTAAAGATTAATTCTAAATATCTCACTATTCATCACTGTCTCTTTTCCAGCTAATTCCTAAATTAACTCTAGCCCTTGTATATTTTTTCAGGTTAAATATTATTTGGGTTATAAAACCATATCTCATTTCTTAAACTGTGAACTAACAGAACATCTTCCTCACCCAACTTTGTTTTCACTTTTCATCAGTTTTAAAGTCAAGATGTAAAAATGGATAAAGTGGTTTATTATAGTTGCTGGTCTGTCTCTTTTCATCTATGAAAAAGAACTTTCACCATAAAGGAAAATTCACGGCCTTATGTTAGTTTTCCCTGGTGGCTCAGAGGATAAAGTGTCTGCCTGCAAGGCAGGAGACCTGGGTTCTATCCCTCAGTGGGGAAGAGCCCCTGGAGAAGGAAATGGCAACCCACTCCAGTATTCTTGCCTGGAAAACCCCACGGACAGAGAAGCCTGGTGGGCTACAGTCCATGGAGTCACAAAGAGTCGGACATGACTGAGCGACTTCACTCACTCATATTTTACAGGATCATCTTTGTTTCATGCACTATTTTACAAATACTCAGGTAAGCTGTACATCTGATTCTTCAAAAAAAAAATGTATTTTTTATGTAGTAATTTATAGAAAAAATTCAGTCTCTAAGGAATATAGTTTGGAGCATAAGAATTTATCCAGTATAGTGAGTGAAGTCACTCAGTTATGTCTGACTCTTTGTGACTCCATGGACTGTAGCCCACCAGGATTCTCCGACATGGGATTTTCCAGCCAAGAATACTGGAGTGGGTTGTCATTTCCTTCTCCAGGGGATCTTCCCCGCCCAGGGATCGAACCCAGGTCTCCCGCCTTGCAGGCAGATGCTTTACCCTCTGAGCCACCAGGGAAAGCATACACAGAGCTATTAAATGAAGTTAAAAATGGAGTGTAATACTATAGTTCAAGACACTGTAAAAACGTAAACTTTCCTTGTATAAAAATGAAGTAACCTTCTTTAGATAATCTGCTTCTCTGAAATCTATTCCCCAAATAATTGTGAGGAATAATTATAAGGAGTTAAAATTAAATAAGAAATATTAACAGAACCTGAAGTGTGAAGATAGCACTGAGGCAGGCATTTCAGAAGAGACTGAAATGAGGGAAAAACCATCAAAGGCACCAAGTAATATTTGCCTAAAGGGACTATAGAAAAAAGTAGAAAAATCAAATCCACAGTGACTTAATGCTCCTCATACATGAAAAAACTCTAGCTTACAAGTCAGACCACACAGTGAAAAAGACAACTTTCCCAGACTCCAATGTGTAACTCATATCAACTTGTTAAACTAAATTATTTACTATATCCAGGTGTTGTGAGGATGATGAAGATAATTAAGACATGATCACTGCCATAGAAACTTTTCATGCTTAGGAAGAGTAAAGGAAAAACATTATAGGCAATCAAAATAATAAATCATATTTGTGACTACTTATATCTTCTTTCACCAACAAAAGTCAAATAACTTTTACTTTCACTAACTTGAATATATAAACTTGAAAGTATATGGATAATAGAATTATATACCTATGAATGACTAATGCATTGTTAACTATATAGAAACATATGCATGTACATATATTTTTAAAATCTTACTGAATATAAAATATCTTAATTCACTTATATAATCAATATAAATATATTAATTCAGAAATACAGATGTTTTAATTCATCTCATAAAATCTTTATACAAGCATTTCAGTCATGTCTGACTCTGTGAGACCCCATAAATGGCAGCCCACCAGGCTCCCCTGTCCCTGGGATTCTCCAGGCAAGAACACTGGAGTGGGTTGTCATTTTCCCCTCTAATGCATGAAGTGAAAAGTGAAAGTGAAGTTGTTCAGTCCTATCCGACTCTTAGCAACTCCCATTGCAGCCTACCAGGATCCTCCATCCATGGGATTTTCCAGGTAAGAGCACTGGAGTGGGATGCCATAGCCTTCTCCTCACATATGTCTACAACATCAATTTCTTCCTCATAACCAGGACTACTTAACTAGGACACATTATTTTCACTTCTAAGTAGTTTGAAATGTTTGTGAGGTCATGTGTGATGCTCCTGTCAACATAAAATTTATCATAAGCCAAAAGCATTAATTCATACACCATTAGAACATTTTCTTCCTTGGGTCTTTAAAAAAAAAAATTAACCTATCCCATTAGGGAAGCTCTCTGTACATATAAGACAAGCACTCACTTAAGTCATTTCAGACTAATTTATATTCTGCAATATGCTATTATTCAAAATGAGTTTCTTTCTTAAACAAGGTAGGCAGAAAAATGGAATGATAAAAGGTAAGGAAGAACCTTGTTGCTTTTCTTTATTGGAAAATTACATTATTTCATGATTTTTTAAAAACATAAGCATTATACATATGCCATATAACAAATATAATAATATATATTTTATGTTTTGATTTTATTTTTTTCTACCTCTGCCCACAGAAAAGGCTTGAAAGCAATGATGTTTTATTAGCAATAAGTAAAACTACATCCCACATCTTTAGATTTTATATACCATCTCCCAGTATAAAAGAAGCCCAGGGATCCTTAGAGACACGGTTGATCATAGGTCTGAAATAGTGAAGTACAAGGTAAGCCTGGAAAGTTTGCCAAGGGGGGTAAAAAAAAAAAAAAACCATGCTCAAAGATTAGTAAGGTCAAGTCAAGAGGTCATAGAAGCTGGCCTGAAGAGGCTTTTACTGGTCAAAGTAAGGGCAATTTGCACCTCAG
The DNA here is from genome assembly GCA_006408675.1 of Madoqua kirkii. NCBI lineage: Eukaryota > Metazoa > Chordata > Mammalia > Artiodactyla > Bovidae > Madoqua > Madoqua kirkii. The sequence continues at coordinate 2,611 of SJYC01001963.1, read as the reverse complement.
AATAATAATAATCGTGATAGATATAACAAATTGGAAAAAAAGAAAAAACAAAACAAATACATGAGTTCACAGCAACATATGAAGGCAGACAGAGACAGACTGAAACATGAGGCACTTTAATCCCATAACCCACAAACAGCACGTGAACTGCTCTGGCATCCAAAACTCCAGGGTTGCCTCCTAAAAGGAAAGCTCACAGAGAGGAAAAAATAATTGGAGGAGAATTGAGCAGAAAAATGATAAAATGTCCATTGTTTGAAACAACATACAAAAACACCCAAGGAGAGTTAAAAATATCACCCTGAACCTCAGGGTAATATTCAGGAAAACTAAATTCACACAAAAATCAAAAACTGGTATCTAGGCCAAAACCTAAATAAAGTTAATATAAGGAAAAGGAAAATTAACAGCAGAATAATATCCCTACAAAACAGGAAGCAACAGTTAGAACTGGACATGGAACAACAGATTGGTTCCAAAATAGGAAAAGGCGTACGTCAAGGCTGTATATTGTCACCCTGCTTATTTAACTTCTATGCAGAGTACATCATGAGAAACGCTGGGCTGGAAGAAACACACGCTGGAATCAAGATTGCCGGGAGAAATATCAATAACCTCAGATATGTAGATGACACCAGCCTTATGGCAGAAAGTGAAGAGGAACTAAAGAGCCTCTTGATGAAAGTGAAAGTGGAGAGTGAAAAAGTTGGCTTAAAGCTCAACATTCAGAAAACGAAGATCATGGCATCCAGTCCCATCACTTCAGGGGAAATAGATGGGGAAACAGTGGAAAGAGTGTCAGACTTTATTTTGGGGGGCTCCAAAATCACTACAGATGGTGACTGCAGCCATGAAATTAGAAGACGCTTACTCCTTGGAAGAAAAGTTATGACCAACCTAGAAAGTATATTCAAAAGCAGACACATTACATTGCCAACTAAGGTCCGTCTAGTCAAGGCTATACCTAATGCGGAGAGTTGACTCATTGGAAAAAACTCTGATGCTGGGAGGGATTGGGGGCAGGAGCAGACGGGGACGACAGATGATGAGATGGCTGGCTGGCATCACTGACTTGATGGACTTGAGTCTGAGTGAACTCTGGGAGTTGGTGATGGACAGGGAGGCCTGACATGCTGTGATTCATGGGGTCTCAAAGAATTGAACATGACTGAGTGACTGAACTGAACCGAACTGAATGATGAAGAAGATTAATACTGCACCTCCTCTTTCAGGACATTAAGAAAATAATACAAAAGTTTGAAGAACAAAAATCAGAATTGGAAAACTCAGAAATATCTAGAATTCAGAATAGAAATATACATATGTATATATATATTTAAGAAAATGACCTCAATCAAAAAGAAATGTAAGATTGAGTAAATACTGCAGTGAAAGGGAAAAACATTTAAGGTTAAATGGGATCAGTTCAGTTCAGTTGCTCATTTGTGTCCGACTTTTCAATCCCATGAATTGCAGCATGCCAAGCCTCCCTGTTCATCACCATCTCCAGGAGCTTACTTAAACTTATGTCCATTGAGTTTTGATGCTATCCAACCATCTCATCCTCTGTTGTACCCTTCTCATCATTCCTAGCATGAGGGTTTTTTCAAATTAATCAGCTATTTGTATCAGGTGGACAAAGTATTGGAGTTTCACCTTCAACATCTGTACTTCCAGTGAATACCTAGGACTGATCTCCTTTAGGATGGACTGGTTGGATCTCCTTGCAGACCAAGGGACTCTCAAGAGTCTTCTCTAGCACCACAGTTCAAAACCATCAATTCTTCAGCACTCAGCTTTCTTTATAGTCCAACTCTCACATCCATACATGACTATTGGAAAAACCACAGCCTAGACTAGATGGACATTTGTTGGCAAAGTAATATCTCTGCTTTCTAATATGCTGTCTAGGTTGGTCATAACTTTTCTCCCAAGGAGTAAGTGTCTTTAATTTCATGGCTGACATCTTTTAAATCAAAAAGAGAGAGAGAAAGAAATGTTTTGAGAGAAAGTAAGAGATGGGAATACCAGACCACCTGACCAGCCTCTTGAGAAATCTGTATGCAGGTCAGGAAGCAACAGTTAGAACTGGACATGGAACAATAGACTGGTTCCAAATAGGAAAAGGAGTACGTCAAGGCTGTATACTATTACCCTGCTTATTTAACTTCTATGCAGAGTACATCATGAGAAACACTGGGCTGGAAGAAACACAGAGGAATGATGCTAATAGGATGATTCACTATTCCAGTATAGTGAATGCTGCCGCTGTTAAGTTGCTTCCATCCTGTCCGACTCTATGTGACCCCATAGATGGCAGTCCACCAGGCTCCCCTGTCCCTGGGATTCTCCAGGCAAGAACACTGGAGTAGGTTGCCATTTCCTTCTCCAAAGCATGAAAGTGAAAAGTGAAAGTGAAGTCTCTCTCTTAGCGACTCCATGGACTACAGCCTTCCAGGCTCCTCTGTCCATGGGATTTTCCAGGCAAGAGTACTGCAGTGGGGTGCCATTGCCTTCTCCAAGTACAGTGAATAGCATTATTCTAATAAATCAATAAATAACAATGAATAACATAGCATTATTCTAATAAATAAATAACAATGAATAACAT
>SJYC01001960.1:0-24429 GCA_006408675.1 Madoqua kirkii | reverse complement strand
ATGGCTGCAATCACCATCTGCAGTGATTTTGGAGCTCAAAAAAATAAAGTCTGACACTGTTTCCATTGTTTCCCCATCTATTTGCCATGAAGTGATGGAACCAGATACCATGATCTTCGTTTTCTGAATGGTGAGCTTTAAATCAACTTTTTCACTCTCCTCTTTCACTTTCAGAAAGAGGCTTTTTAGCTCCTCTTCACTTTCTGCCATAAGGGTGTTGTGGTGTCATCTGCATATCTGAGGTTATTGATATTTCTCTCGGCAATCTTGATTCCAGCTTGTGCTTCTTCCAGCCCAGTGTTTCTCATGATGTACTCTGCATGTAAGTTAAATAAGCAGGGTGACAATATACAGCCTTGACATACTCCTTTTCCTATTTGGAATCAGTCTATTGTTCCATATCCAGTTCTAACTGTTTCTTCTTCACCTGCATATAGGTTTCTCAAGAGGCAGGTCAGGTGGTCTGGTATTCCCATCTCTTTCAGAATTTTCCACAGTTTATTGTGATCCACACAGTCAAAGGCTTTGGCATAGTCAATAAAGCAGAAATAGATGTTTTTCTGGAACTCTCTTGTTTTTTCCATGATCCAGCAGATGTTGGCAATTTGATCTCTGGTTCCTCTGTCTTTTCTAAAACCAGCTTAAACATCTGGAAGTTCATTGTTCACGTATTGCTGAAGCCTGGCTTGGAGAATTTTGCAAATTACTTTACTAGTATGTGAGATGGGTGTAACTGTGAGGTAGTCTGAGCATTCTTTGGTATTGCCTTTCTTTGGGATTGGAATGAAAACTGACCTTTTCCAGTCCTGTGGCCACTGCTGAGATATTTTGACCATGAGCAAATGTCTCACCAAGTTCAGACTAGCCCAGAAATCTTCTCACTTGGTAATCCTATGGAGTTTACCCCCAGCATCTGAAGAATTAAAAGAACTACTACCAGCTTGAACTAACAATAAGTGAATTTGCTCAGTCATGTCCGACTCTTTGCGACCCCATGGACTGTACCCTACCAGGCTCCTCCATCCATGGGATTCTCCAGGCAAGAATACTGGAGTGGTTTGCCATTTCTTTCTCCAGAGGCTTTTCCTGACCCAAGGATCGAATCCAGTTCTCCTGCATTGGAGGCAGATGCTTTAACCTCTAAGCCACCAGGGAAGCCCAAACATTGTGCCCTCTCTGAGGCTCGAACTCAGGACCTTCAGATTATGAGACTGACAATAAAATGAATAAAAATTTCCATGCTACTTCAACCATTTTTGACAATCTGCTATTAACCAGTAGCAAGACATTTTCACTCTTTCTCTTGTTTCTTTCAGCTGATAGTCAGTTGCCACCTTAGTGAATATTACATACATTCCTGACTCTTTCTTTTTCTCTAAGTACAAGAGAAAGAGCTGAAAGAAATAGTCATTAAATTGTAGAAGAATAAGTATCCTCTTCAGTCTCATGATTTCAATCATCTGTGCACGTTTTTGGCTTTGTCCTATCAATTCTTTCCAAGATACTCTGTTTCCCTCTCCCTCTTCTTACTATTATCCTATCTTCTCTTACTACTTGAGAAATTTCAAGCTTACTTGTCACTACCTCTCACAACAACTGTTATAAATGGCTTTACTTAGAGTCACTTCTTTCAGAAAAGTATCATTATAAGTAATTCTTGTAAAGCTAATTTTCTTACACACCAAATTTGGACCATAAGCAAATGTAGTTTTTAACAAATAAATAGCTTCTTATTCAGGAAATGTTAATCATGATGTTTGAATGCATTAGAAAACCCAATTCTAACTTGATTTGAGAGAGAGAGGAGTTTTTTCCTCATTTCTCTAAACTGTTCAGGTTACGGTAGCTTGTGGAATGGTTGGGTTGAGGAACTAAACTGACTGGGTCTCTTCCTTATGATGACTCTTCTTTTGTCAGCTATTGGTCTTAGAGTAAGATGGCTGCCAGGCATCCCCGGCTTTTATCCAATCCACCCAGAAGCTCCAGTGGAAAGAATGAGAATCCCTCATAAGTATTTCAACAATTGGCCCCAAACTGAGTCTCACTGAATCTGACTAGTAACATGCCCATTATTGTAACCATTAGAGAATAAATATCTCTCTTGAGAGGGCAATTTGTCAAGAAATATCAGAATACTGTTACAAAAGAATAATCAATAAACATATCCATTGTAGAGAATACCTGATATGTCTGTGAGATCATTTTATGGGGAAAGGAACAGATGGTAAAAATACATGCTCAGTGTACATGACAGAGCTTTTCAATATCTGAAATACACTGTCCAGTCATTCACACGTCTCCCAGCTTCATCCTAAAAATCTTATTGAGCAGTGTATAAAAATAATTCTGCTGAATATTCAAGGAGAATTCGTTCTTGAAAAGGTCCTCACTTTGTGATATTCAGGTTCATTTCTGGGTCATTCTTTATTGACTGACTCTCTCACCCTTGGTATATCTATTACCAGCTACTGGAATGAAACCCAGCCACTTTACTCTTTATCTTTGCTCCAAGACCTTGATCATGTGTTTTATCTGCATATTCCATCTTAATTCCTCTCTCTTGGTTTGATGTTCTCTTGAGCTAAATCTTTATTAAAGAACCTTCTAAACATAGTTCCAGGCCTCTTATACCTCAATATTGCCCTTACAGGCAGCCCTATTGGTCAGTCTCTGACTTTTACACATTTCGACTTCTGGGGTAAGATCAGGCACCAAGACCAGCTAAAAGTATTTAGAATCATTTTCTGATGAAGAGAATTAAACTGTAAGCACAGTACATGTGACCTAAGAGGAAGTAACTCAGGAGGTATGCAATGTCCTTATCCTAAGGAGAGTGTATGTGGCCAAGGAGGCAATAGTCCCAGTTTTGCATTTTTTTAGAGTCAAGCAATTTATCATTTAATCCTTTATATTTCTTTCAGGCAAACCTATCTCAAAATATGTTTATTAGGGAAATAAAAATGTATCTAATAAGCAGTCTTAAGCAGTGATTTTTATTTGGGGATAGAGGACCTGAGAGTGGGGGATGTTTATGAATTACATGCTGAATTTCCTGTCCACCCTAATCCCACCCCAAAGGTTATAAACCATTGACATAGAGCACTGATCCTGAACCCTAAATTAACTGGAGCTTATTCAAATGCAGATTTCTATACCCTAGCCAAGATATAATCAATCAAAATTTCTGAGTGGAAAGCTTGGATACTGATATTTTTAAAAACTTCTTAGATCATTCTGAAGATCAGCCAGGTTTGGGAATTACTAGGATGCAGCATCTGGTCCCAAAGCAAAAGAGAATTAGAACTCAGCAAGCATATGCTCCAATTGAACAGGCAGTTGCTTATCACCCCCTTGCTTGCTTTGAATCAAAAATAATCCAAGCGTTTCTTCATTTGGGCTTTGAGCAGAATGCATCAACAGAGCACCCACTCTGCATAAGCTGTGTATCCAAAGGTCCTTCATGGGTGGATTCACTTTAATAGGAAAGTTGTTCTCTGTGCAGGTGACCAGCTGGGTAAACCTGCCACCACACCATTCTACCAATTATCACTACACCCTATTTAGAAAATCAGGGCAAGTCACTTCCCCATTTGAAAGAGGCAGTAAATCTCCTTATGCAGTGAGTATTAATTCTATTTTAGAAGTCCTTGGGTTATACATAAAAAGCAAAATAAAAAACAGATACTCCATTCAACGGGGAAAAAAAACATTCATGCAAATCAGGCCTTTTATGTAATATGGATTAAACCACTAATGGTGTAATCCAATTAAACCACTTTTCCAATTTTTTTTTGTTGTTGTTAATCACCACATGCACCCTCTGAGACATCAGAATGTATTCTATCTTTATAGTGTGAAAATTAGATAACTAAAGTGAAGTTGTATAAATGTACATTTAATGAAGTAATAAGGTGATCAAATGGCAATTTATAGATAAAAGTACAGCACTGTGTGTATTTGAGAAGTATATATATAATGAAATATGCAAGGTCTCTTATCACCTGGGGTTATTACTATTGTTGTTAATCACCACATGCACCCTCTGAGACATCAGAATGTATTCTATCTTTATAGTGTGAAAATTAGATAACTAAAGTGAAGTTGTATAAATGTACATTTAATGAAGTAATAAGGTGATCAAATGGCAATTTATAGATAAAAGTACAGCACTGTGTGTATTTGAGAAGTATATATATAATGAAATATGCAAGGTCTCTTATCACCTGGGGTTATTACTATTTTTCTTACTGCCTCTCTGGCTACTTGATATCTGTTACTTCAACAGCTTCAGAGCCTACAAAGGCTCCAGCCACCTAAGATTTGTTCCAGCTCTGCCCTATCACACCTGCAGTCCAGAGCGCCTGCCAGCAATGATTCTCTAGGCTGCAGATAATACCTGTGGTCTCAGTATTCAGCAATACCAAAACACTTTTTCAGAGATATTTGTTTAAAACAGCAAGACTATCAATAAACCAATTCTTTACAATTCTGTTAATATAATAACTTTCCCAAACGCAATTCTCTATCTCTCTCCTCTCCCGTTTTCTCATCCCCACACTGTTCAGTGCTAGTACTCCTTAATTCTGCACACTGTGGAATCGTGTAGAATTATTATTCATTTGTTGACCTTCACTAAGACGAAGCTCTTCCTGAAACATCCAGATTTTTCCAAGAGATTTCTCCAATGAAACAACCATTGACTGTACTATCCGTGGACATACAAGTCTGAAAATGAGATAGGATTCCCCTCTTTTCCCAACCCTAGCTCTAATTATTATTCTGCCCTCATTCAAATCTCAGATTCTTAGAGTTTCATGAAGAAATACTGGGCCCTCCTTGTCCTTGGTATTTACAAATCTCATGGTCACTCCACATTCTTTGAGGACTTACATGTCATAATTCATTCCATGTGTCCACACCAATTCTGTCACAATTCTGAGTGATTCAAAGGCCGTATGAGTAAACTGATCTGATCATTATTTGACGTCAGCACTAATGATCTTCTAATCCTCTTCAGTTTAGTCATTCATTCTTGTCATAAACTACAGTAGTTCCACCTTTGAATTATTGAACTCCCATGATGACTTTGATACTGTTGAATCTTTTGGTACTTTGTTGATCCTATTGCTTTCACTTCTGATCTTACTTAGACCTCACTGATTTCTAAGGCAATTTTCTTCTCATTTTCTACTGTTATACCACATTCATCTTGGATTATCTTTCAAAGTTTATCTAGACTTTTTCTTGATCATTTAAGAAAATATTCCATAAATTTTAAATGCATTATTGCATAAGGCTAACACCACCCTTATAGCAGAAAGAGAAGAGGAACTAAAAAGCCTCTTGATGAAAGTGAAAGTGGAGAGTGAAAGAGTTGGCTTAAAGTTTAACATTCAGAAAATGAAGATCATGGCATCTGGTCCCATCACTTCATGGAAAACAGATGGGGAAACAGTGGAAACAGTGTCAGACTTTATTTCTTGGGGCTTCAAAATTACTGCAGATGGTGATAGCAGCCATGAAATTAAAAGATGCTTACTCCTTGAACAAAAAGTTATGACCAACCTAGATAGCATATTGAAAAGCAGAGAGACATTATTTTGCCAACAAAGGTCTGTCTAGTCAAGGCTATGGTTTTTCCAGTAGTCATGTATGGATGTGAGTTGGACTGAGAAGAAAGCTGAACACCGAAGAATTGATGCTTTTGAACTGTGATGTTGGAGAAGACTCTTGAGAGTCCCTTGGACTGCAAGGAGATCCAACCAATCCATTCTAAAGTCCTGGGTGTTCTTTGCGAGGATTGATGCTACAGCTGAAACTCCAGTACTTTGGCCACCTCATGAGAAGAGTTGACTCATTGGAAAAGACTCTGATGCTGGAAGGGATTGGGAGCAGGAGGAGAAGGGGACAACAGAGGATGAGATGGCTGGATGGCATCACCGACTCAATGGACATGAGTTTGAGTGAACTCCAGGAGATGGTGGACGGGGAGGCCAGGTGTGCTGCGATTCATGGGGTCACAAAGAGTCGGACAGGACTGAGCGACTGAACTGAACAAAACTTCAACACTGGAATAATTCTAGTCTGTCTCCTTTACTTGGAATCCTTAGTAAAGCTAAAGCAGGCAACTATAAGGCTTGTGCCGTTACAAACATATATATATATATATTTAGATGTATATTTAAATATATATTTTATACACACACACAGAGTAATTTTATACACATATGTGTGAAATAATCCCCCCACCCAAAATTTTCACTCTTTTAGGTTATCTTTCAATTAGAGGCTGGCATTTGGTTGACTGCACTTTGCTGTTTCCAAAGATTTGGAATGCCACGCATTTGGTATCTTAATTCCACTAGAACATTGCATAGAGTCTCTGCCTTATTATCGTGCTCACTGAAGTGGGTAAATTCACCCCAGAGTCATCAGAACATGGCTATGAGTAGTTAGCACTCAAGAAGGCACCATTTATTTAACTGGAAAATATAGCAAGCTATTAAATAGAGCTGGTGCCATGGAATTATGATGCAAAAAATACAACGTTAAGACCACAAGAAGAGAATTTAATGGTAATTTTCTGTCCTTTCCTATTCTATTTTCATATTTTAATCAACTAAGAATGAGAAAGAATAGCTGCTTCTGAATTGTCTCTAACATGGACTATTATTGCTACTTCATTTTTTCATTCCTGGAGTGCAATTCAAAAGAAACTGGGCTTGGTTACTTTGGATGCTTGCCTCATAGAATTATTTATGTTAAAAGTCACAAAACCCCCTGGACTACCATCTGCTCTCTGCAACAGTTCCTCTAATTTCTTTTTGCTTGCTCCAAATCTTCCTTTATATTTCAAGTTTTGTCCCCAGAGTAATTTCTATAAGAATGTGTCTGCATCCAGCCTTCTGCAAGTCATCTTCCAATGCCCTGAGTGGTAAGAGGTGCTCATTCTACATAACATAGAGTGAAATAGCTACAAGAATATTTGGTTTTTGTTCTAAACCAATCTTTGAGTTTATCTGTAAAAAGTATTTATTTATTTTAGGATATGTGTTAGAAACAGAAGAGAAATATTATAGGTTGTAACAGAGTGGAAGATAGTAGAGGCTGGGGAAGCTCAGATATTTTTTAGATAGTAAAAACTTTCAATAAACCAAAGATTGGCTATAAGCATACCATTGACTCCATTTCATACTATGCTATTCTTACTGTATTTTCATTAGGATAATAAATTTGTATCTGCATTTTCTCTAAGTGATGTGTGGTAAATAATTTTCAGATAAAACATTTATTCAGTGAATTATATCGTGGGTAAAAGAAGCATAGACTTTAGTAAAATAAAGAACTCTTCCCATCACTCTTCAGTTCAGGTCAGTTCAGTCACTCAGTCATGTCCAACTCTGCGATCCCATGAATTGCAGCACGCCAGGCCTCCCTGTTTATCAGCAACTCCCGGAGTACACCTAAACTCATGTCCATCAAATTGCTGATATCATCCAGCTATCTCATCCTCTCCCGGAGTTCACTCAGACTCACGTTCATCGAGTCAGTGATGCCATCTAGCCATTTCATCCTGGGTCATCCCCTTCTCCTCCTGCCCCCAATCGCTCCCAGCATCAGAGTCTTTTCCAATGAGTCAACTCTTTGCCTGAGGTGGCCAAAGTACTGGAGTTTCAGCTTTAGCATCATTCCTTCCAAAGAAATCCCAGGGCTGATCTCCTTTAGAATGGACTGGTTGGATCTCCTTGCAGTGCAAGGGACTCTCAAGAGTCTTCTCCAACACCACAGTTCAAAAGCATCAATTCTTCGGCGCTCTTAATATAAAATAAATGTAAACACTGGTGATCAGAATATAGGATGTAATTACAGCAGGAGGTGACAACTGTACCTTAACTAACAAAAGACCTTTGGAATGTTAGCAGTCTACAGACTCATTATCCTAACAAGATCAAGACTTATTGCACATCTACAGAAAAAAAAAATTAACTAATGTAAATTACTTTAAATTTGTTTTGAAAGTATCCATATGAAATTGAGTAGCAATTCATATCTCAATTATTATTAAATACACATGGGCACATATATACATCTATGTATGTTCAGCTCAGTTTAGTTGCTCAGCCATGTCTGACTCTTAGCAACCTCATGAAGCGCAGCATATCAGGGCTCTCTGTCCATCATCAATTCCTGGAGTCCATCCAAAACCATGACCATTAAGTCGGTGATGCCATCCAACCATCTCATCCTCTGTCATTCCCCTCTCCTCCTGCCCTCAATCTTTCCCAGCAACAGGGTCTTGTCAAATGAGTCAGCTCTTCACATCAGGTGGCCCAAATATTGGAGTTTCAGCTTCAACATCAGTCCTTCCAATGAACACCCAGGACTGATCTCCTTTAGGATGGACTGGTTGAATCTCCTTGCAGTCCAAGGGACTCTCAAGAGTATCTCCAACAACACAATTCAGAAGCATTAATTCTTCAGCGCTCAGCTTTCTTTATAGTCCAATTCTTAAAACCATATATGACCACTGGAAAAACCTTGACTAAACGAACCTTCGTTAGCAAAGCAATATCTCTGCTCTTTAATATGCTCTCTAGGTTGGTCATAACTTTCCTTCCAAGGACTAAGCATCTTTTAATTTCATGGTTGCAATCACCATCTGCAATGATTTTGGAGCCCAGAAAAATAAAGTTAATCACTGTTTCCACTGTCTCCCCATCTATTTGCCATGAAGTGATGCCATGTATGTATGTATGTATGTACATGTACCTAAATTCATTCTTTAGTTCTATACTGTAAACTTGTAAAGGAAAGATTCATGCAACAGGAATTGGGAAGATAAATGGGTGGGGGCAGAAACAAACAAATATCAATATCACAGAAGAAAGAAAATAAGAAGCATGCCCTTCTATAGTAAACCAGTAACAGACACCTACTTTCCCCCAGTCCTTGTGGAATTAATATACAACAGAAGAGGTTTGAGAGTTGATTTGGACGAAATAGCCCCAAAAGTCAATCAGTTTGTTCAGTTCAGTCATTCAGTCCTGTCTGACTCTTTGCAACCCCATGAATTGCAGCACGCCAGGGCTCCCTGTCCCTCACCAACTCCCGGAGTTCATTCAGACTCACGTCCATTGAGTCAGGGATACCATCCAGCCATCTGATCCTCTGTCATCCCCTTCTCCTCCTGCCCCTAATCCCTCCCAGCATCAGAGTCTTTTCCAATGAGTCAACTCTTCGCATCAGGTGGCCAAAGTACTGGAGTTTCAGCTGTAGCATCAATCCTTCCAAAGAACACCCAGGACTGATCTCCTCTATAATGGACTGGTTGGATCTCCTTGCAGTGCAAGGAACTCTCAAGAGTCTTCTCCAGCATCACAGTTCAAAAGCATCAATTCTTGGGCACTTAGCTTTCTTCACAGTCCAGCTCTCACATCCATACATGACTACTGGAAAAATCATAGCCTTGACTAGACGGACCTTTGTTGACAAAGTAATGTCTGTGCTTTTCAATATGCTATCTAGGTTGGTCATAACTTTTCTTCCAAGGAGTAAGCATCTTTTAACTTCATGGCTGCAATCACCATCTGCAGTGACTTTGGAGCTCAAAAAAATAAAGTCTGACACTGTATCCACTGTTTTTCCATCTATTTCCCATGAAGTGATGGGACTGGATGCCAAGATCTTAGATGTTGAGCTTTAAGCCAAGTTTTTCACTCTCCTCTTTCACTTTCATCAAGAGGCTTTTTAGTTCCTTTTCACTTTCTGCCATAAGGGTGGTGTCATCTACATATCTGAGGTTATTGATATTTCTCCTGGCACCTTGATTCCAGCTTGTGCTTCTTCCAGCCCAGCATTTCTCATGATGTACTCTGTATGTACGTTAAATAAGCAGGGTAATAATATACAGTCTTGACATCCTCTTTTTCCTATTTGGAACCAGTCTGTTGTTCTACGTCCACTTCTGTTGCTTCCTCACCTGCATATAGGTTTATCAAGAGGCAGGTCAGGTGGTCTGGTATTCACATATCTTTCAGAATTTTCCATAGTTTATTGTGATCCACACAGTCAAAGCTTTTGCATAATCAATAAAGCAGAAATACTTGTTTTCCTGGAACTCTCTTGCTTTTTTGATGATCCAGCAGATGATCTCTGGTTCCTCTGCCTTTTCTAAAACCAGCTTGAATATATGGAAGTTCAGAGTTCACATATTGCTGAAGCCTGGCTTGGAGGATTTTGAACATTATTTTACTAGTGTGTAAGATGAGTGCAATTGTGCGGTAGTTTGAGCATTCCTTGGCATTGCCTTTCTTTGGAACTGGAATGAAAGCTGAGCTTTCCCAATCCTGTGACCACTGCTGAGGTTTCCAAATTTCCTGGCATGTTGATTGCAGCACTTTCACAACATCCTCTTTTAGGATTTGAAATAACTCAACTGGAATTCCACCACCTCCACTAGCTTTGTTCCTAGTGATTCTTTCTATGGCCCACTTGACTTCACATTCCAGGATGTCTGGTTCTAGGTGAGTAATCATACCATCGAGATTATCTTGGTCATGAAGATCTTGTTTGTACAGTTCTTCTGTGTATTCTTGCCACCTCTTCCTAATATCTTCTGCTTCTGTTAGGTCCATACCATTTCTGTACTTTATAAATAAACAGAAATAATAAAGAGAACAGGAACAAATTAAGATCTCCTCTTCCTCAGCTAAATTAGAAAGAGTTGAGTGATGAGACATCACAGGTTGAGTGAGCAGGTTAAGCAGCTGGTGTTAACCACACGATCTGCAGATTCTTAGCAATGTATAAAGACAGCAGCATGACTAGAAAGATTTTACAAACAACCCCAAAATATAATGCATGTACAAAGAATAGTTCTGGGGAAAGGAAGATGTGCCTAGAATGGGTCTTGAGAGCTGTTCAAGTTAGCCTTTTCAGTGGAATTGCAGCAAAGTGGCAGCCCTTAAATTTGAATTATAAAGCAGAATATTTAAAGCCTCCCTCCACCTTCCATGCCTATCAACCAGCTTGCACCAAGATTGTAGAATGTATGTGTGGTTGTAAGTGTGCAATTTTTCTATTGTTGCTGTCAAAATCACTACAAACTTAGTGGTTTAAAACAATGCAAATTCATTATTTTATAGTTCTGTAGGTCAGAATACTAATACCATCTTAGTGGGCTGAAATCAAGATGTCAGCTGGTCTACATTCTCTTCTGAAGGCTCTAAGAAAAAATCTGTTCCCTTCCCTTTTTCAACTTCTAGAGGGTGCCTGCATTCCTTAGCACCATCTTCTACATCCCTGTCCTCTGTCTCCAAGGCCAAAAATGTCTCTTCTCTCTGATCGTCTTCAGTGGTCATTGCTCTTTCTCTGACTTCAGCCCAGAAAAGCTTTCCACCTTAAAAACGTGTATGATTAGATTGGATACACTTGAATAATCCAGTCTAATCTCCCTAACTCAAGGTTCTTATCCTTAATTATATCTGCAAAGGTCCTTTTGCCATGTAAGTTAACACTATCACAGCTTCTTGCCTACAATACAAGGATAGAGTGTTAGTAGACACGAAAGAAGCAAATGGGTTTTCAGACACAGAGTTTTGAAAGAAGAAATGCTCAAGCACAAGGATTCAACACAGTCATTTTTTATAATCTTCCTGCATCTATGTGATAAAAAATTTGAGATAGCAGTATTTAATATGTATCTATGGATGCTAGGGAAAAGCATAATCACATGAAGCCAATTACCTAGAGAAACTCATGCAAATAGTTACACTGAAACAGATGCTATACAAAGCCAGGAATGGAAGGGAAAATTCAAATACCTAGTAGAGAGATTCAAAAAAGCCAGTAAGATTCAGTTCATAGCTCACAATACCACATACATATATACCTGCAGATTGGCATAAAAATTATCCTTTTTAATATAACTTTTCATTAATGCTATTTTAATGTCATGAAATCTTTGTAAAGCATGGATTTCAATTAACTAATTTTATATGTGCTCTATAGGTTATACATAATAAAATTAGTGATGTTCAATTTATACACTATAGTATCTTTATTCTTTCAGTGAATACGAGAAAAGTTAGAGATTTCTTGCAAATATATTAGTTCTTTATTGCATGATGAAATTTCATCTTGTCAAAATTTGTTACTAAAATTAATTTAGTTATACTCTCATTGCAAATTGCAGTCATTTTATCCAGTTTTCCTGATGCACTAGTTATGTCTAAACATGCAAAGTATCTCACAGAATTGAGGCTATATGTGAAGAAAATACTGTATCTTTTTCATCTGAATTATACAACTAATTGAGGCCAAGGGTTCAGGTATTTTAATTTGGAGGCTTTCTAAACTTTCTAAAAGTCTCTAAACTTTCTATGTATAGATACCATCTAAGGAAAGTAAATATTATGGGCAAGTTTTTTATATTAATCAATTTCTTGAGTAATTAGATAATTTGATATGTTTGATACATCATCATCTCTGCACATTTATGGGAATGTAATAGAGAAAGGGAATTTGCATTTGCAGGTGGCTTTTCATGTACCAGGTACTGGGCTTTATGCTTTTATACATTTAATTATTGCACTAATAATGAGCAATAACTATCTTTGTTTTTATTTCACACAAAAAAAAAACTAAACACAGGGAATTTAAGTAACTTGTTCAAGTTTCCATGCATACATGCATGCTCATTCCCTTCAGTCATGTCCAATTCTTTGCAACTCCAAGGACTGTATTCCACCAGGATCCTCTCTCCATGGTTTCTCCAAACAAGGATACTGGATGGGTTGTCATTCCCTCCTCCAGGTGGTCTTATACTTAAGTGGCAAAACTGAAATAGGCATTTTCATTTGAACAATATTTATAAATAAACTATTGTCAGTATAGTATATATTATTTTTCAGTATAATATACTGCTCCAAAAATTACACCAATCTGAATGATACCACAGAATCAGAAGAAGAAAACTAAAGACACTTCCTAGCATGACCTCTCTCAAGAATGTCACTGAAACCATAGAGATTTCCAAATACTTCCTTTGATCCACAGCAGTTCATGGTGTGCTCACATGTGTCCATGAGAAGTAGTTGCCATTTTCCATTACTTCCAGTGGTTTTTCTAGGCTTGTCACCATGGTCATCACTCTAACCAAATGGAGAACTAAACCTTCCAGCTACTCCCCCAATAGGTGCCTGGAGTCAGCTCTGCCATAACTTCCTGTTGATCTTTCCTGGACTCTTGTTCTTCATCAGTCCTGAAAGAGAATTTCTTCTTTCTGCCTCAGTGATTACAGTGCAAACATGACACTGAGAAATGTCCCATTCTCCTTTAGCTCTGTCCTGTATCTTTATTACAGATTTCACAGCATAACTTTTTATTTGAATCAGTCTTTACCTGTCCTTGAAACTTCATCACTTGTCCTTTGTCAAAGATGGACTAACATTGCCCTCAGTCTGACTAAAACTTAAACAGATTTCTTCTTGACTATAAGCCCCTGACCTCCCTTTTCTTAGTGCACCTACTTTAGAGAATTTGAAACTGTGAATTCTTTTTCTTCTGCTTTGAAATGTATGTAATTCTTCTCCTAGACTCTTGCCAGTTTTACAACCCAGTAAATGTCTTTCTCAAGGACTTGGGAAGCATGTCTTTGAAATGTAAACACTGAAATATATAGCATCCCAGCATTCTAGTCTCTGTTGGAAAATGGGAGCCTAACTTTGATGGCTGCCAATTAACAAACACAGATGGTGTAATAGCAGAGAGAAATATGTACAAACCCAGAAAACTCAATGTGTTCAACATCTCACTGATCAACCTATTCCCCAATGCCCATCAGTACTTTTCTATTAGCTCATTTCGGTACTCAAAAGGGCTTCTCTGGTGGCTCAGATGGTAAAGAATCTGCCTGGATTTGATCCCTGGGTTAGGAAGATCCCTTAGAGCAGGGGATGGCTACCCACTCCAGTATCCTTGCCTGGAGAATTCCCTGGACAGAGGAGCCTGGTGTGCTACAGTCCATGGGGTCACAAAGAGTCGGACACAACTGAGCAACTAACACTTACCTGAAGTCTATCACTAAAGTGCTCAAAAACCCTTCATCTTTTGTTTCAGTGTAGTTTAGTCTCTTGTCCTTCTTGCAATAGTCAGAAATAGTCTTACTTGCTTATCTAAATTTCTCAGTGCAATTTTTGCTTTGACACCAGTGTGGGGGTTGGAAGACAATCTCAGTGTCTTACAATGGGATGTGTTAGATATATTAGATCTTGGTTTCTCCATCTACCATAATATACCTCAACCCTCTCTTTCCTCAGGATGACTCCATTCCCCTCTGAGGATATTACAATGAAGGAGAGACCATTCTTTCACTGTAGGTTTGATATTTTAGTCCTGGAGGTCAACATGTACTTCAGACTCATAGTTAACATGTAAGTTAGCTCTCAGGTGGTTGATTCGGTGAGCATTTAGGACAAGCCTGCTGCTGCTGCTGCTGCGTCACATCAGTCGTGTCCGACTCTTCATGACCCCATGGACTGTAGCCTACCAGGCTCCTCCGTCCATGGGAGTTTCCAGGCAAGAGTACTGGAGTGGGTCGCCAGTGCCTTCTCCAAGGACAAGCTTAGACACAGACAAATTTGTCATATGTATAAGCCTAAGCTCTCACTCTGGAAACACCATTACAAAAATAGAATTATCCATTAGCAGGAGATTCAATAAGCCTTAAAGGAGGAAGCCTTGTATATAATGTTCAACTTTGTGTAGTAGTATATTCACTGTACCTATATATATATGTTGAACTTTTTATTTTGTATTGAGGTATAACCAATTAACAAATGTAGTGATAGTTTCAGGTGAACAGTGAAGGGACTCAGCCATACATATACATGTATTAAAAATATATATATTTAAAATGACCAAATCTATTAACATACACAGAAAGGCAAAAATCTATTGACATGAAAAAGCACAATTACATTGTTGACTACACATATATGAGGCAAATAAATTAACTTCCTTTTCTTCCAAACTTGTAATAAGATGTTATTTGGAACTGTCTGTAATAAAATACTATAATGTCACTGCACAGAATCTACCAGATATTTGTGAAACACAAAGCACTGCAAGTAAAATAGCATTCAGAGGTGCCATGACACAAGAGGAATCTAATTCCTGCGACATCTCATGGTGCCTTTAACATTAGTCACGTTCAAACACTGTACGCAATAGTAAACTGTTATGAAGCCAGTTCCAAGTAGTTTAAATATGGCTGATTTCAAGTGATAAAGAGATAAATGCAAATGACTCACAGTTAATGTATATTTTGACTTGAAATAACAAACTTGCCAGAGGTTTATGGTAATCATAACTCAGTATCTCTTTGTTAAAAACATTATCATCAATAAATATAGAACACTTGAATAATTTAAAACTTCTTGGTGCCTGTGGAGAAATCTTTACTGTTATCTGTTTGAATATGTTTGTACCTTTATTTATCTATTGATTCAGAGAAACAGGTAAAGCAGTTGCTGTCAGGAATAAGCCAGTTTGTTTTTCTATAGGAAATATAGCCTGGCACTTCAATAAAAACAGAGGCTTCCAATTAACTCCCTCTATTACATGGAAAAGGTAATCTTTCAGCCAAACCCAGAGTACAAGGGAAGAAAGACAGACAAGAGAAGAATAAAAAATAGGGACAAAAAGAAAAAAAAAAAAAAAAGCTAGACAGAGAAGTTCTTAACTGTGGCTGCACATTCTGAATACCTGGGGAGCTTTCAAATAATACTAACAGTTAGGCCTCATTTCCAGGGATTTTAACTTAATTGGTTGGTGTGAACTCCATATTTATTATTTCTTAAAGCTCCCCAGATAATTCTGTTGTAGAAATAAGTTTGAAAACCATTAAAAATACAGGATATCCATGAGCCCTGAGATAACTTTTGATCAATTGTCTATTAATTGACAGGAATCTTATTTGATAAGACTTCTTAGCTATTAGAAATTTATGAATGTCACAATGATCTGAGTGAATATATTAGCAAAATCAGAGTTGAGGTTCTAAATGTCAACACAGGAAATGGCACAGAGAGCCTCTCAATTTGAATAAATAAGTAAATTATAAGCAAAGTCATAATTCTTATTTTCTTTGGCTTTAAGGGAAACAGATATGTCCAAGATATCAATATAGTATGAAAAACTGTTGAAAAGATGCTTCTTATTCAAAAGAATGAAAGAGAATCACAAAAAGTTTGTGCTTGCTTTTTAAACAACTCACAACAAGGAAAGTGATCCCAACCCAGTCTTTCCTTAACTCCAGTTGTTATCATTGTGCAGAGAATTAGACTTTAACTTATATAAACCAGAGGTAACCACAGAATTGTATGTTTATTTGGTCTGATCTGTCTACTTTTACAATCTGTCTAAGTCATTTTGGCTACTTTAGTGAAATATCATATGAAAAAGAGAAGTGAAAGTAAAGTCGCTCAGTCATATCCAACTTTTTGCCACCCCATGGACTGTAGCCTATCAGGCTCCTCTGTCCATGGAATTTTCCAAGCAAGAGTACTGGAGTGGGTTGCCATTTCCTTTTCTGGGTAGCTTATAAACAATAGACTTTCCTTTCTCATAATTTTGGATGCTGGAAGTCCAAGATCAGGGTACCATCATGGTTAGGATCTGGTGAGGGCCCTCTTCTAGGTTTCAGACTGCTGTCCTCTAGCTCTGCCCTCCTTACAAGGTGAGAAATGAATTAGAGCTCTCTCATGAGTCTCTTTTAGAAGAGAACTAATCCCATTCATGAGGGTTCCACCCTCATGATCTAATTACCTTCAAAATGTCCCACACCCTAATACCATTACATTGGCAATTAGGATTTCAGTGTATGAATTTTGCAAGGTTATACATATGCTTTTGAACTATGGTGCTGGAAAGGACTCTTGAGAGTCCCTTGGACAGCAAAGAGACCAAACCAGTTCATCCTAAAGGAAATCAACCTTGAAAAGTCACTGGAAGGACTGATGTTGAAGCTCCAATACTTTGGCCACTTGATGCAAAGGGCCAACTCATTGGAAAAGACACTGATTCTGGGAAAGATTGAGGGCAGGGGTAGAAGGGGATAACAGAGGATGAGATGGCTGGATGGCATCACTGACTCAATGAAAATGACTGAGCAAACTCCAGAAAACAGTGAAGGCCAGGGACGCCTGGCATGCTGCAGTTAATGGGGTCACAAAACTCAGAAATGACTTAGTGACTGAACAACAACACATATTCAGTTCATATGTCCAGACTATTTTAAGCTTGTCTATCCTGCCAGCAATGAGAGGAAAAGACTCAATGTCTATGGTAGGCAGAATAATGACTCCCCAGATGTCCATACCATAATCCTCAAAACCTGTAGATATAGGTTGTTAAATAGAAACAGTAATTAATGTTTCAGGATGAACTAGAGTAATTAAGGCTGCTAATCAGCTGGCATGTGATGGAAAAATTTATCCTGTATTATCCAGGATAATGTTGAGTATATTGTTATCACAAGGGTCGTTATGAGCGAGAGAGAGGAAGGCAGTTGTTGAGAGTCACAGCGCTCTGCTTTGAGGAAGAGTCAACAGAGCAATACTGGCTTTGAAAATGGAAGTGGCTCTGATTCAAGGAATTTCAAAGCCTCTAAAAACTTTTTAAAAAATAAGAAAATGGACTTATCCCTTGAAAGGAGCTTTGCTGACACAGTGAGACCCATTTTGAACTTCTGACCTCCAGAACTTAATATATTTCTGTGGTTTTAAACAACTCCATGTGCAGTTATTTGTTACAATGGCAATAGGAAATTAATACAGGGTATACAGAGAGCATATTCAAAAGCAGAGACATTACTTTGCTGACTAAGGTCCGTCTAGTCACGGCTATGGTTTTTCCAGTAGTCAAGTATGGATGTGAGAGTTGGACTGTGAAGAAGGCTGAGAGCCAAAGAATTGATGCTTTTGAACTGTGGTGTTGGAGAAGACTCTTGAGAGTCCCTTGGACTGCAAGGAGATCCAACCAGTCCATTCTGAAGGAGATCAACCCTGGGATTTCTTTGGAAGGAATGATGTTAAAGTTGAAACTCCAGTACTTTGGCCACCTCATGCGAAGAGTTGATTCATTGGCAAAAACTCTGATGCTGGGAGGGATTGTGGGCAGGAGGAGAAGGGGACAACCAAGGATGAGATGGCTGGATGGCATCACTGACTCAATATATTAGAGTCTGAGTGAACTCTGGGAGTTGGTGATGGACAGAGAGGCCTGGCGTGCTGCGATTCATGAGGTCGCAAAGAGTCAGACATGACTGAGTGACTGGACTGAACTGAACTGAACTGAACTGAACTGAACTGATACAGACTAAGAGTTAAACTGTCTTAAACCTAGATTTGACCTTTTTTAGGACTTTCCTTGTGGCTCAGATGGTAAAGAGTCTGCCTGCAATGCAAGGGACCTGGATTCAATCCCTGAGTCAGGAAGATCCCCTGGAGAAGGAAATGGCAAGCTACTACATTATTCTTGCCAGGAAAACCTCATGGATGGAGGAGGCTGGTGGGCTACAGTCCATGGGATTGCAAAGAGTTGACACCACTGAATGACTTCACTTTCACTTTCAGGCTCTAGTCTGTAATTTTTTTGACTTGCAAACTCTTCTAGATCATGCAACTTCCATTTGGACCCTTGGTCCAATTTTTCTCATCCTTTGACTTCAGATGTTCTGTTGGTTTCAATTTCCTTGTCTGAAACTTACATGAATTACTATTTGGTTAAAAAAAAATTCCTTCCATCTGAACCTTGCCCCCAAGAACATATTGACAAGAGGTATCTTATAAGCACAAACCTGATCTATTTCAACATCCCAAGCAGAAACTAATAATCATATTCCAACTATTCGCTTGTGAAAACTACTGTGAGTTTTATAGCTGAATAAGGCTATAATCTGTCCATAAAGTATCAACAGATGATAAATCTAAGATTTTAAAATTTCCTGTTCATTAGAAAAGAAATAATATAGGGTTGGCCTAATATTAAAGTAAATAAATCTGCCATCTACTGGTGTCCAATGAAAACTACAAGAATGAAGCCTTTAATTCATAGTTGGTACCACACAGCTGTAATACGAAGTTTAGCTATGAAAGCAATTTTTGTCATGTCATGAAAACCAATAATAACCAGTATACTGTTTTCTGCCACTTTTTGAGAATACAAATGCATTTACCTTGTCTCGGTTGCTGAACCCTATTTATGATAGCAGAAAGTAAGCCCTGAGATATGTAATTAAATTATGTCCATGTTCATAGTCCCTTTGTACAAAAGGATATTGTAAAGATTATTTCTGTTTTACTGCCTGAACCAACATGTAAAAGAATTTTTTAAATGAAATCTGACTGTGCATACATACTCATATTCATTCTGTGCCTAAGTACTCACACACTCACATACACACACACACAAAAGGATTTTGCTTCCAGGTGTCCCAAGTGTCCTAAATCAAAACCACAAATCTGCTGATGTCCTGCTGCGTAAAGGACATCTTGAGGATTACTAGATAATAAAGAGCATCCTCTGATAAATAAATGATATTATAATGGCAAAATCAACCCTGTTTTTGACATTTATGAGTATTCAGTTTTGACTGTCACTTTAGGAATATGATGACACTGTGGTTATATTTATAATAATTTAATGCTTCAGTGTTCTTTGATTAACCTTTTGTTACCTGAATTTCTGTTTATTTTTCTCTCTGTGAAAAAAAGAAAAGAAAAAACCCTCAATAATCTATTCATGGTAATTTAGCCTCTATACATCAAGTGACTAAAATCTGGTGACACACACATGAAGGAGATACACAATCATGTTTGAAGGTCGCTCAATATGCAGAGGGAAGATTACAATGAATAGAATAAACAATCTCTGCAGCTTAGATCTCAAGTCAGAATTTTCTGAATTTCTTAAAAGTGGGTCTAAATGCAAGGGAGATTGCAATATATAAGAGAAAATTGTGAGAAATCAAAACATTAAGGCACTAAGGTAACTACCTTGGAGATTGTGAAACTAAGACACACAAAAAAATTCCTGAAATGTCTAACCAATTCAAAATTAGTAATAATATATAACATTCATGCAATGTTGGTAGAAAATAATGGCATGAACTGTGCATAAATGCTAGGAAATGTTCTTCATTGAGCCTATTAGATTTGTCAGATCATTCAGGCCAGGAATTTTACTCCTATAACAAGAAACAGTGGAGTAAGCTCCCTCTACCCCTTGTGTGAAATGGGACATTTATATGCAACAACTGATCATGTCAATGGCAGAAACTATATAGGAGAGATAATGTGATCAATCCCAGTATCTCTAATAGTGTTCATATGGGCTAAACTATGTCAAGAAAGCCCAGGAGAGGGCACAGCTGGTACTACTAATTACAGTTAAGGATCAAGCAATTAAAATAAAATGATTAGACTTGTACAGGCCAGAGTGTAAGGATAACAGGAAACTAGCTAAGTATCTTTGCTATAACATTTGAGAGTGTTTCCTGGGAAAAACAGAGATAGGATCTAGGCATGCCTGTGTGGAGGGCTCAGAAAAGTGATAGATAAAATATTTTTTGTTTGATTGTTGAACTTTTTAGGGATGCAACATTTGGAAATTGATCTTGGACAAAGAAGTATAAGCATCTTACAAAGAAATGAGACATGTTAGAGATGTTTTAATAAATTACCTTTTGATAATTTATTTTCTCTTTTCACCATTGGTCTAATAATACTTTGGGTAAAGGATTCTGTGTTAAAATTTGATGAGGAATCTCAAGCTTCAGAGCTGAGGGTCTAGACTTATAATTTGAAGTTCAACTAATTATGTCTGTCCTGCTTAAAATCTCACCCATAAACATAAGATTTAAGTCACAAGAAAGCCTATAAACATCTTGGGACCTTTGCTATTTCTAGATTCAGGTAAATGTACAAGTTCTATAGTGGAATAAGTTAAAACACATTTATCTTCATTAATATAAAGCATATTTATTTTCAGTGATGCAGACCAATGAGAAAAATATGAGATACAAAATGTAGAAATTAATATGGCTCTGGAATACTGTTTCCGCAGGAGGAAAAGGGGACGACAGAGGATGAGATGGTTGGATGGCATCACTGAATCAATGGACATGGGTTTGGGTGGACTCCAAGAGTTGGTGACAGACAGGGAGGCCTGGAATGCTGTGGTTCATGGGGTTGCAAAAAGTCGGACATGACTGAGAAACTGAACTGAACTGAACTAGAATACTGTTTGAATTTTTTCCAACATGCTTCCACTCTGGGAGTGCTGAGATGGTACAAATACACCCTATAGAGATACTTTATCATTCAGAAAAGCCTTTGAGGATAACTATTAAAAAACATAGACAAGTCCCTATGTATGGACTAAGACACTCTAAAGAAATACAGAACAATAAATTTACCATTTTGCTGAACAATTGACAATGAGTCAAGATTTGTTCTGGATGAATTTTCATGCATTATCAGTAATTCTGAATGCAATCTTACAACATAAGATCCATGTTAATATTTCATAGGCATCAAAGAAGGTCAGTAACCTTACTCTAATAAGCAGCAGAGCTGAGATTAGGTAGGTCCCAGGTTGATTTGACTTCAACCATCATACCATGAGGGCTCTCTATTGCTGGCCTCAGTGGGACTATTTAGAAGAGAAAAAAGGTAATCTTGTGCCCTAGACAAGGGAGAGGGATTGCAAGAAGGGGATGGTCGATGAACATGTTCACTGAGTTATGGCCAGGAAGAGAGTTTTGTAAAAAACTCCATTTCTGACTCCTGAGAACTAACATAGTTTCTTAACAAAAGGAGAAGTAACTATGTGTAATTGCATTTGTCATTAACCTTAAGCTGGCCTCTCATTCATTTTTTGTGCTGTTCAATAGAGTGGACTCAAAGGAACCCAAAGCCTTGATTTGCCAACAATGACCACCAGCTACAGGAGATACAGCATAGGCAGAAAGACTGACTCTAGCCCAAACTAGAAACTCATGAGTGGCATAAGCAGAAGGCTATAGATGCTGACCTGAAGCAGAGGCAGACTGCGGAGGGGATAGACTTCAGTATAAGTGAAATCAAGACTATCTAAAGATAGCGTGAAGTTAGCATATACGAAGAGAGAAGCACAGACTTCGAATGGACTTCTCCCAGAGGACTGGAGACAAAGATCTGCCAACATTAAATAAGCTGAGAAAGAAGGAAAGAAGTTTTTCCTCCTGACTCTACATCACCCAAACACAGAGAGAAAGACACATGGCTGCTGGGAGTCTGGTTTAAATGAAAGTCCTAGGGGATAACAACATCTCTTTCAAAGCCTGGTTCATGTAAAGGCTTCTACTTTTTGTTGTGCTAATCAATCCTTCAAGTTAGTGTCCATATATCATTATAATAGAGTTTTTCTACACTGAATTCAATAGGGAGACATGTTTATGATAATTTTATTTACTTTAAAGAACATTATAGAAGGTGTGTTTATTTTATACAGCTATTAGCAAACTGTGTTGCCACAAATCTTTATATAATTCTTTCTAAGCAAGACAGGGAACTCAAAAGCTATTAAGGGAGGAACTGAACAAATCTGACTGTACCGATATTTTTTTATATTATACCATAAACTGAACAAAAGTTGTAAGGAGGAAGAAAATATTTGTAAAACATATACTAAGCAAAGAATTAATGTCTCTAAATAGGCAAGGATATCTGAAAATTTTTTTAAACTTAGTAAAAATAAATAAATGAAGTATTAAAGATGCAGGCTCAATCCCTGCTCAGGGAACTAAGATCCCACGTGCCACAGGGCAACTGAGCCTGCATACCACAACTAGAGAAGCCCCCATGCTGCAGTGAAAAGTCCATGTCCTGCAACGGAGAACCAGTGCAGCCAAAGCTAAAAAAAAAAAAAAAAAAGACAAATTATTAAAACAGACAAATCTCTGAAGAAGAAAAGCTAATGGTAAATAGGCATATTAAAGGCAACTCAAAATAATAGTTAAGCATATAAACATTAAAGCAACGATGAGAAGACATGTGTTACTCATTAGGTAATTTTGACCAATAGGGTACACCAGAACAAACACAAAGCCACTTTCTAGCCTAGTCTTTAAGTGGGTGATGTATTAGGGTTATTCAGAGAAATACCACCAATAAGATATCTTCAAATACAGCGAGATTTATTATGCAGAATCAACTCATGATTATGGAGACTAAAATGTCTCAGAACATGCCAAGGCCAGTGATGCAGATCCTGTAGAAATCTGAAGATCTGAGAATCAGAGGTGCCAATGGTATAAGTTCCAATTTCAAGTCAAAGGTTTGAGAACCAGGAGCATCAGTGTCCAAGAAGACAGATATCCTAGTGCAACCAGAGACAGCAGTTTACCTTTCCTTCATCTTTTTTTGTCACACTCAGGCCCTCAATAGATTGGATGATGCCCACCCACATCATGAAGGCATATCTACTTTACTCAGAATTTAAATGCTAGTTTCTTCCTGTAATACTTTCACAAACATGTCCAGAAATAATGTTTTACCATCTACTGGGCATTACTTAGTCCAGTCAAGAAGACAGGTATTAATCATCAATGATGAGCAAATTCTTCCTTAGTTTCTTTGAAACCTGAGCCATCAGATAAGAAGTCCATTCCTCTGCTTGAGAGATCACATGGGGAGGTCCTGAAGGGGAAAGGCCTGGCTGAGTCAGCCTGCTGCCATTCCCATGAAAAATTCAGGCATTTGAGTAAAAAACTCTATTAACTGAGTGGACTCTAAACCCACCAGACTCTACTCAATTATTCACTACCAAGTGACTCCAGCCAACGTACAACAGAAAAATCATTGAGTTAAGCACTGCCTAAAATTTTGACTTACAAAACATATCTATATATACAATGGTGTATTACTTAGCAATAAAAAATGAAAACTTGCCACTTGTGACAATACGGATAAAACTAGAGGACTGAGTAAAATGTCAGACAAAGACAAATATGCATGATATCACTTACATGTGGAATCTAAGGAAAAAAATAAAACAAAAACAAATTCATAGATACAGAGAATAAACAAGTGGTTACCAGAAGGGAGTTTGGGGGGGTTTGTAATAGGTGAAAGGGAATTCAGAGGTACAGACCTTCAGTTATATAATAAGTCCCAAGATACAATATAGAGCATAAGAAATATGGCCAATAACTTTGCAATAACTCTGTATGGGGATAATTAATCATGGTGATTATTTCATAATGTATACAAATGCAAAATCACTATGTAGTATATCCAAAACAAACATATGCCATCTATTGATATAATTCAATGAAAAATAAAATTTAAACTTTCTATATTAACTTCATATAGGTATAAATATATT